>JAQBSW010009966.1:0-26352 GCA_029291075.1 Eudiplozoon nipponicum | reverse complement strand
TATGAGCAAAAGGATAAACCAAAGACAGCGTGAACGAAAAGTATAATCTCGTGCACATTCGTTTCGCGCTTACTGGCGACTCATCAGTAGGAGCCGGTATTACGCCCTTTACCCACTATATATTTGAGTGAGGAATGTGGGAAAATAGGACGGAAAAATCACATATACGAATATGTAAACCTGTAATAGTGAAGCTAACATCATATAAAGTGTCTCGACAATGCGACTTCAATGCTAACTCACTCTATATAATATATACACCGTGTCTACAGAAAATTGGACAGCCGTACAATTACAAGCAACATAGTTTGCGTACAATTTATTAAGGCAAGCATATATATATATATATATCATTGTTCGGTAGGAAGAAAAACACATTGAATAAGTCAAGGTAAATTGACTGGCCATGAATAGAAGGAAGCAGATCATATATCGAGGAAACACAAGTTATTCAATCAGTACACAAGACACTGACAAAATTGTCAGGTGAACATGAGAACAGACATGAAAGAGAAGTTATACAATCAACACTACACGCACACCAGAACAATAGAGAATCACAATAAACAAATAAAAAGGAACGCTTTAACAAAAAAACATGTGCACACCTTTCTCAAACATACGTTATGCCTATCCCACATAGGCAACAAGCTTACACTACACAATGTATTTCTTACATATATGTGGTGAAAGCTGAAGAACATAATGTTCGCGACTGCATGGAAATTGTGCATCCGTCATTTCCAGTCAAGTACAACATATGTGAGATTACTAGAGGTGAGAGCCGCACACCTTATTCTGGTTTTTACACATACGAATTGCAGTTTGATCCTCGCCAGTCAGTTTGCCGTCATATTCTGATAATAATCGTGGAAGGTCGACGCGCGTCATTACGTATGGCACGCCGTAGTTTTGCAAGATTGTTCAATGACTGGTAAAATGCAATGAGATTGGCGCTTACTTCAAGCTCGAAACTTGATTTAAAGAATTATTTACGAATACATGCGTGCAAATGCCCAACACCTCGTTGAAACCTCACACGTATGTTCTTCAGTTTTAACAATTAAGATAATTATTAAATGTAATAACAGAAGGGATTTAGCCATATACGAAGCTTTATGGTTTAAAAAACTGAAGCCGGATTTATGCAAGTAGAAGTATCGCGTTCAGGCATTGAGCTCGAACTGGAGTTGATGCATGCAATTGATTGGCTGTTCACTTATTTCACAAATTTATATTGTTCTATTTTGTTTTAGTCTTTCAATTTATATATGATGAGATGTTCATTTTTAGATACTTGAGAACAATATGAGATAAAAACGGTTCTCGTATCTGACAAAATTTCTTTTTCATTTTGCACGTGGAAAGGGTAATATGTATTATCTATTTAATTGAATGGTATCTTGATTAGCGCGAAATGAGATAACTGATGTCGATTAAAACCAAATTGTATAGGTAATCCGGAGTAGCAGCTGTTCATTTGTTTTTGTAATTCTCAATTTTAGTGAAATTTAGCATGTCTTGAAATCCATTGTGTTGGTACCATGTACCGACTAGGCAATCATAGTGTTGGTACCCTTTTCAAGCTCGGTATAGTTGATATATATTGAAATGACTTTGAACAAGCATTATCAAAAATTTTATATGACGTTGACTCCACTGCTACTTGTATACACGTTCGTATAGGAGATTTTACCGTCCAATTTTCCCCATTTTTTGAACATATGCAAATTGATCAAGATATGTTGGCCAATAATACGGTACAATCAGGTAAAGGATTGTGTATAGAAGCAAATGTGGAGTAAACGTCATATCAAATCTTCGTCAGAGCGACATCAAAGCTAACTTACTGTATATAATATATACCGAACCTGTAAACCGTACCAACATAATAGATGCTCTGTAGATATCTGATACAACCTCTTTGGTTTTTGAGAGATTACCTGAAACCGACACCATGGTTGCCAAGGCGATACATGTTGCCAACAAAATTGGTTTCTATATATGCTCAAATTAATCAAAATTGAGGATTGCAATTACATCTGAACATTTGTTACTCCGACAAATACATTCACTCTAGCCTTGATCGAAATCAGTTATCGCGTTTCGTGGTAATCGTGATATCATTCAGTTAAATATAAAATAGTTGTATATTGTTTGTTGCGGAGTCCTAATATATATGCAATACTGTATTAGGTATTGCGTGTCTACTAAAAAATTAGCTCAAATAGGACCGTGACAGCGTAGAACCGGCTCTTAATGATAAAACGCCAGTAGCCGCGAGACGCATATGCAATTGAGAATATGCCTTTCGTTCAAGCTGACTGATTTATCCATCTGGTTCTATTTGGACTAATTTTTACTAGATACGCAATAACTAATACACAATTGCAGATATAGTAATTCTCCGCCTCAAACAATAATTAAATGCATATTGATTTTTGGATGTAGTGCCAGCTCCTAATTAGGAGTTACCTGTAAGCACGACATGAGTGTATATTAGATTATACCGTCTGTTTAGGCTGTCTTTGGCATATACTTTTGATCTTATATTAATAAATTTCAATATTTTGTTATACTGTTTCTTCTTTAAATCAGTTGCTATTAACACCTGTGCAGATTTTGTAGACTTTATTAAACAATGTTTAATATACCGCTTATACAATTTAAACAGAAAATGGCAATAATGTAAATATGCTTGTCTTGCAAGGCAAATACTCAACCTGGTAAATCACAATAAATAAAATTGTAAAAATATTTAATTTATAGAAGTTGCCCACGATAAATATCGGTTTTGCTATTAAACTTTATCTGCATTTGCATTCAGAATGTCTAGATGTCAACCTCGGAATCTGGAAACCTATCAGAATGTGTAGCGTCTCTAGTTTTCTGTCGTGTAAAATTATTTAAAAAATACATTTCGTAGGTAGATATTCAAAAATGATAAAATTGGTTCAAATTTTTCATTCTTCCTCAAGCGCAAAACATTTGTTTTATTTGTAAATTTGTATTTGTTTGACGAAAGACTTGCAGTCGACGTTTCAATACATAATTTTATTGAATAATATGAGTGGCGGGGGGCGTAATTCAAATTTTCGAAATATTTTTTTATTTACAAAGCGACTTAATCACACTTGTGCAGGACGGATCACATAGAAAAGTTAAACTGCGTCAGTTAACTGCAAATAATTTTGCAGTAATACATGACTATTAATATATGGGATTTGTGCATTTTCAAAGTCCGAAAATACTAAATAAAATTTTCTATTCATCACCTGAGAAATAACACATTTTTTATTCACTTCTCAAATAATGCCCACTCATGGCCATTATCGTCTGCATAATAAAAATTTAAATGCATGTAGGAGGAATTTATTTGCATTCGTGTGTGGTAGTGTGTGTTTGTGTGCTCATGACCGAATGTGGTTATAATAGTGCATACATGCATAAGTAAATGCAATAATGTTTTAAGTTCTGTTACGTAGGAATTTAAGCTTCATTAAACCAATCATATATATCTGTGAAATTATAAAAGGATTAATATGCTATAAATATTTTGCTTACCATCGGGAGATATATTCGGTAAATTTAAGTCACACTTCCAGGTCGCGATTTAATTGTTACTTATTCTACACAGCTTGTGAACATTAGAATTATAACATAGCCCGGAGGCGAATGAGTAACTTAACATGGGCATGCAACCGACAAATAAAAACCAAATTAATACATGTAGACATGCATCTGAACGCAGGAATTCTTCCGATGTTAGCTCGAATCATGTTAGCCAGCAATCTTACGGCTTATGTAGAGAGGCCTCATGTCCTCCTTTGATACTTCGTCGCCATGTTCCGAAGCAACAGAAAGGTTATCTACAATCTTCTAGTAGATTTAAAGAAACGACATCTATGAGAAATAGTTGTTCCGGTGTGCTTTTGAAGCAGAACAAAGGGGTTAATTGGCAAAAGAACTTAACCGGCAGACATAATAATAACAACGACTGCATTACGCAGGCTGCCAAACGGAAGACAATGTATAATTGTCTTCGTTTGCCTGGCACGGTTCTTATACTGCTGTCGCTTATCATCGGATTGGAAAGATTGCTGCCAAATCAGACCGTACAAGCTTACGAGTTGGTTCAGCTGGAGGACAGTGTTTACCAGCAAGAGGAAAAGCGTGACAGCTTTGGCGACAACAGCGCATCAAGTATAAGAACAGGGAGAACAGCGCTTAGCACAGAAGAGGAGGAACGTAGACTGGCAGCTTTGAAAGAGGACGTCCGTATGTGTGGCTACGACTTGTTGGACAACGTAAAATTAGTGTGTGGAAAACGTGGAACGTACACACCTTATGCCCCAGTGCTAAAAAGAAGTAAGTTATGCAAAAAGATATATATTTTATTGTCTAAACTATTAATAACTTTAAAAAATCAATCGTTTTAAAGAACTATTTAATATATAAACTAGGTGCTCAATAAGTCAGAATAGATTAAATTAAGCTTTTTGGATATAGATCCAAAATTTAATTAATGTAGGGTAGGTTTCACGCCTTGTGTTTTATTGCCAATGATAGTATAATTAACAAAATCCAATACTTGCCCCTATTAATTTAATCAATCAGTCCCGTTTAGATATATAAATTTATCAGAAAAACTAAGCAAATTTATACTTTTGAAAAGGCAATTTACCCAGTGGACCGGCCTCGTCCTCATTAGAAACTTTCCAGGTACTGGCTCAAAATTGGGCACGTCTGCATTGGAATCTGTTGCTCTAACAACTGAGCTACCCCGCCGCACGCTGCGTACATATGTCAGCTATAAACTAACTAATGTTTCTTAGGAAGAACCTATATGGTATCTATACGGACCTGATGTTCCAACTAACCATCCACAATCTTTCATTTTAGAACAGACACCACGCTACGTCGGGAAGTATTATTAAAAGGAACATTTATATAATTAAACGAAACTTAATTGCGCGGGCGGTGATAACAATTATTTTAATCAAGTTTTAGATCTTGATGTAAACACCAGTCTTTTAAGCATACATTTGTCAATATAAACTAAGCATAGTATAATGTAGGAAAAGCAATTCATCCAGTAGACCTGTTTCGTCCTTATTGGTAACTTGTTATGTATTGTCCAGAATTTGCCGCAGACAAGTTTCTGGACAGTACATGAAGAGTTCCAAATAAGCATAAAGCAATTTGACAGGATAAATTGCTTTTTCTAAGTTATACAATGCTTAGCTTATACTGACTAGAGGACGAATATAATAGTACTAGTGTTTATATTAAGATCGCAACATTGATTAAATTAATTTTCTTCCCCGTCCACTCAACCAATATTTATTTGGTGGGTTGGGTTGGTGGGTCGTTCTTGTCAAAGACTGGCGCATTGTGGCAATCAATTCATCATATAACGTGCACTTATTCGGTTTAAATTTCACTTATCGATCAATTTGTGATTAAAATCAGGTACATTAATAGATAAATATTTGCTTCGGTATCACCTTGCATATTTCTAATTAGTTATCGTATCGTACGTAGTGTTCAAAATAATTTAAATTGCATACACACGCACAGTAAACTCTCTATGCGTACAAGACAGCAGTGATTGTTAAAAATGCCAAATGTTATTTGGTTACATTGCATTAAAATACAAGCGACCAGACACGCATTTCAAACATGAGTATTAATTTAGCCACTCAAGTGTGATTTAATTTTTTAAACATGAAAAATGCGTTAATAATAGTGTTTGTGGGCAATATTGGTTACTACTACAAACTGCAATTATTATTGGAAGAACAACAGAGTTGCTTAACTCGGCAGCGCTGCTATTAATACATACTGTTGAAATAACAAGAAAAACGTATAACATGAAAGATTTTGTTCTTGGTTGCGCAGTATCTTCATCATATTTAAAGTTTGCACGATTTTCTCTAGTGGGTGATTGTTTAGCAGTTTCAGTTCCTCAATGACCCGATTGGTCCTCATTTCCAGGTACGCGTTGAGTTCAGCTTTGTGGTGACTGGGTGTTGACTCTATTCTCACTCCAACAACTAATGCAGATTCGTTTCCGCTGTTGAATTTGTTGTGCTGTTGAAATAGAGAGCGCGGGTTTTTAAAAAAAGACAATTGTGTGTCAATCTAAATGTCAATCAATAAACACCACAATGAATTTTATGTGAGTGTGTGAAAAATCCTTCATCAGAAAAGAAAAAGTCTACTAAAAATAAATCAATATCGCTAGGTGCAAAATCATTCACAAACGTTGACATTGACGGATCGAAAGCACTATTGTCAGCAACTGAATTTATATAATTATAATGCCCGCTACTTATATGGAATCATATTAAGCTATAGTACATTTTTTGTTTTGTTGAGATTTAAGGCAGAATCCTTTATCTTGTTTCAAGTAATGGGGCGTAAAACTGTGAGGGATACATCGCCAATCGTTTCAATTACCTCTTTGCTTCAAATTTCCTAACAAGTTATTGATGTGATGCTCTCACACGCGAAAAACATTAAAAGACAACCAGAAGCTAAATTTGGACTGCCTTTAAAGTTATAGCTTATCCCTTGGTAAATAGAAATTTAACATTATTATTCACAGCGCAAAGAATACTAATTTTTGCACTTGATTTTGCATGTAGAATGAATTTCTTCGTAAATGACATGTTACCTTTCCTCGCCTTCGAACCTTGGAGGGCTCTATCAAATTCTTTCACGTTTATTAGCCATATATGTAGCAGCTGTTGTGCAAAATGAATTTGTCTTCTAATAAGTAGCTCTTATCATGAAAAATTTGACTAAATTCTTTGAACAAATAAAGCAAAATTACCTTCAGTTACATGTTCTGGCGCTTTGCTATTATTATGGTCATCGGCAGAGCAAAATGTCAAACAATCTGACAAAGATCTAATTGCAATTAAAAGGTAAATGTAATAGGAATAAAAAAATTGGCTATAAATCGCTTAATGGCTTACGAAAAGAATTCCAGGTTTCCAAATTAATAACTGAACATGATCAAGGTAGCGGATTATTATAAATTTTATGCATATTTTGGCTCCATCCACCTTAATCAGTTTACCATATTGAAGTGATGAACACCATGGATAGCAGAAACGCATCAATAAACACCAGTGACGAATATATTTCTTAACTGTAAGACTTTTTAAGAGCATTTGATTGTTAGTTATTCTAAATCTGCTTACTTAATCTATATATTTATTATCATCATCAGTTCTTTAAAGCCAAGGCAACTGATGTGTATGGTAGCAATATAATAAATTTAATTTAAACATTAATTTATATATATATATATATATATATATATATATATATATATATATTGTTGGTATAAATTTAAATAAGCATAATATAACAAATACAAATCATCATCCAGATCGATTTAGTCCTTAATGGATGCTAATCGGTAGTCGTCAGAAATACAGGGTATTGGGTACAGTATCTCAAAAGTCATAGACTACATCATTGAAGTTTTGCATCGTACGCAGTTTTTGGTTTAGAACTATCTTACTTCTTAGTTCAATCTGTCTTTCGGGAAGACCTATCTTGATATCGCTATAGATTTCAACTTTCAATTTTTACCCTTGATTAATCATTATATAAAAGGTGCCATGCCAACTATGGATGTGATATTGAAGTAGAGTATATTGACAGAATTTAACTATATATATGTTATTAGCATAAACTAAAAAAAACACTTCTTCAATGAGAAAGATTTTTTTCTATTGGAGCACTTATCAATATTTTAAATAAATGTCTCGACCAGTTGATTCTGCGTTTAGTATCTCACTTGATAAACCACCAACGTCACGATAGTACTGATGAGTTTTTTTATGAAGAAAAAACCGATCCAGTCTATAAATTGTATTTTCCATTTTATGCATACTGGAAAATTATATATAATCAAATAAGGCAATTATACTTTAATTTTACATGAATCTCCCGGATATATTGATGTCTGTGTCATAATGTCAGATTGAAGATTGCTAGTTTAAAAATTATGTTGAAAGCGATACTCCTGATATTCTACCCGGAGGAAAATTTGGCCAAAAAATAAATCTATCTATAATATTAAATTATATGATAGGTGCAGCGTTGTTGACGCAGAAAATGGGTCGTGAAATTTTGCCTAAATGAACTGGGTCGAAATCCTAGCCGCAGATATTTTTTAACCTATGATGACTGGATATTAATTTGAGATTATTTAATTAATTTTATTTGTTTTTTATGCTAAATTTAGATTTTATCGACAATATATATATATATATGTATATATATATAATCAAATCTATACACTATAATTCACATCCTTTTTACTTACCCAGGTGGCATGGTAAATGCCTTATAAATGTTAGTTGGAATTTTAGGCCATTTGCAATTTGGCAACAAAGAGTACATTACAAGACAATTAATTTCTCCGGTATCAACCCTTGGTCACGGAAATACTGACACCTACTGATGTGCACTCAATAAGTACAACAATGGTTTAGTTTTTTACTCACATTTGCTTTTTAATCGCAATATTGAGTTTTCATCGACAAAATGTACTTAGTCAAATCCTGTCATTATATTGTATGTTCATATTTATTTGGGATAATTTTATTCTGAACTTTGAGATCTTTTAGCCGAGTAGATGTGCTCAGTTTTAATAGAAAAATTTCTTTCTGTGTTTGCACAGTCGCATATTGGTTTGACGAATCCATCCTGGTATCGAAATGTGAGAGAAAACGCAGGTTTATGTTAAAACTTTCAAACTAAGTGCAACTGTCGAGTTACAAAGTCTCAGGCACACATAAACACATGGCTACAGCAGTTCATAATTCTGCATTATATATAATTTGAAAACATAAGATCCAACATAAACGACCTAAAAATATTTCAGAAATAAAACCAAAAAGTAAGTATTTTTTCAAAAAATATCTTGAACTTTATCATTCGGTAATCAATTACACGTTGACTGGCTTCGTAGTGGGAAAATGCGGGCTAATTTCATTCTCTTTCTTATTCTTAATTTGTATGTTCACAAGATGTGTGATGGAGATCGTCAAACTATAAAAATTCAAAAGTTTGTCAAATATAGTAATCCTTAAAATTTTAAGAAATATTGCAATCAAAAGATACTTTTACAAAATAGTATTCGCCTTCTATAGTTTTTTTACTAAAAATGCTAAAAAGTATAATTAGTATTCAAACATTCGAATGAAGCCATTTTTGCAAATATACTCGTAATTCAAAGTAATAGATATAGCGCTCCTAGAAAAAAAGTAATTTTATGCAAGAACAAAAGTTTAAGTTAATTTTGGCTTTAACAAAAACATAATATCATTAAATCATATGCGAATTGATCAATGGCATCTTTCAATAGGAGAAGTATTTCGCCCGCAGTCCACTATACTCTTAATGAAATAATACGGAAACCCCGGTGTTTTTACCTCTTGAACATAATAAAAGTAAGCCGAAATTATATTATGAGGTCTTGCCTAATGTATGAGGTGCCTAGAATACCGTTATTTTACTTTTTGGTGATAAATTGTATTGCCAAAATTACGTAATGTGTATCATTTTCAGTTTCGGTAAATATAAGTTAGAAAGTGTACATATTTTGATGTCGATGTTTTGATGGCTACACGTGAAGTAGATTCTCATTTTGATTGAATATGCATATTTCTAGAGTTTATTTCTTCTATTTGCTTTATATCACCTGATGAAATATATTATGTGTCATTGGCGTTATCAAAATACAAAACTCAGTTGTCAATGGTGATACATCCTTTGTTCGTGTTTAGATTTACATATAATAACAGGGCTTTAAAAGAAAAATGTTGCGCGACAGGGAATAGATTATTTACCTGATTTTCGGATTTGTGGCCGTAGCAGATCAACTAGATTGATTAGAGAATCTATAGAAATTAAATCGAGAAATGATATCATGAATGAAACAGCCATAGAAAAATCATTAGGTCCTATTTGGAATATAGCATTAAATAATGGTAGGAAACGAAGATTGCACGAATCTGAATCAGAAACACGCTCAAGTAAAAGAATAAGAACACTGGATGGATATTAACTTATAGAGGTGTTGGGTGAGTAATTCAATATCTTCTAATTTATTATGTGATTGTCTTATAATTTCATCCTTGATTACTTGTTATCTTATTTCTTCTATTATCTTTCGTTCTGTTGTTAGTGTAGCGCCTTTAGCAAACATTTATCTTTACATGATGGGAAGGTTTATTATTTTTTAAAAAAGCCCAAATTTCTTTGCACTATTACTAGTATCTTCCTTTATCTGGCAATTTTCAATTTCTTTTACGAACCGTTTAATTTAACTTTCTACCCTTTTGAAACACTTTATCCGTTTCTAATTTAATTTTGCTACCTCTTAATTATTTATTCTATTCATAGTATCTTGCCCCCTCCTCACCGGAATACAACTCGTAATTACTTCATTTGGAAAAGTACGTGTAAAATAAGTCTGACGTGTGCATTTAGGAAGTGACAGTTATCATTTTAATTTCACTTGAATGACTGTTACACGTGGCTGTAATTACATGTAGCAGATTAGTTCTCAGTCTTAAGTAAACGCTCACGCACATACACACAAACACGCTTATCCAGTGAATAGTCAGATGTTGCCAAATCGCTGTTATTTCACTGGGATGAGTGTACACTTGCATTAACTGATTACTCCTCAATTCAAAACAAACGAGAACACATACACACAGGCATGACGTACGCTTATCCAGTGAGTTGTCAGTAATTGTCATTAAATCACTGTAATCTCATTGCGAAGAGTGTATACATGCAGACACATACACAAACCAATTTAACATATCTTTCTTAGCATTTAAAAAAACGTTATGCTTAAGAGATCTAACAACAAGTATAAATGAGGCAGTTTAAACTAATATTTCCACTGGACATACTGATTGTCAACTTACTGGGTGATGTGTTTGCCATTGAAAAAGACCTCCAAGCCCGGAGGTCGAAATATCTGGGGAATCATGATGACAGTGGATTCAAACATTTCGGTACGCAATCCGAAAATCAGGTAAATAACAGGGCTGTTTGAAACGGGCCGTCGCTTGATTCATTATGTCCGCTAAATTTAGTCATTTATGTTCATTACAAGAAGGATTCTAATTTAATCACAAAACTATATTACCAGAATTTAGATTTATATTTATAAAAAACACACATTTCTCCAATCTCTACTGCAAACCAACGATCGAAATTATTAATGAAAACAACAGCTGGAACACTGTGCAATTAACGGAAAAATTACACAGTCCAGGTGCTGATCTTCTTACAGTCGTTTGAGTTTAACTTGTAGAAATGTATTTAACATTTGTTCGCTACACTATACACATCAACGAAATACTGGTTTAGTTTTCAGGATGCATAATTCCTTCATTACAAAAAAACTTTAGAAATTTATCGATACAGTAGGAAAAACAAAATATCTAGGGATTGAATTGTGCCTAGTAATTATCCCACATTACTCACTTAAATATATAATGGTTAAAGGGCGTAATACCTGCTCCTACTGATGAGTCGCCAGTAAGCACGAAAAACACGCGTTCATGATAGTATACCTTCCATTCATGCAGACTTTGGTTTATTCTTCTGGTCATATTAGAACTAATTTGTTACTAGGTTGCAACATAATACAAACTTGCATATAAATTATTTCGCCGCAAAGAACAGTATTTAACTAGTAATTGACTTTACCGTTTGAAATGTAATATACAACAGTATTACATATTAAGCAACTTCCATTAAGATTAGTCATAGGCTTTAACCATTAAGGGGATTCTGCATCCAGTGGCATATTGATTACAGCGTTTAACAATTAAATTTTGTGTTACTAAATCAATCATAACTGAAGTTTCTGTCTTTTATTGGTAAATCGCTTGAGATATATATATATATATATATATATATATATATATATATATATATATGGGACGTTAGTCTGTCATAATGATTTTTAATATAACTGGTTGGAGCCATGAGTTCTATTGTCAAACACGGTGTTGCCTCGACAGAGACATATAAAATATTTATTCATTCAAAGTCATTTAAAGGGATAATGAATACGACGCGGTACGTCTTTCATGAAGCAAAATAAATGAAATGATACACTTTGATTGCAGAAATTTAGTATTTTCATAGTCTATTTTAAAATAACATGTCAGGAAAAAATCAATCATCTTTTTTAAATAAGGGAGAAAAGAAAGCGAACTCTTTACAAATTAATTTATTTGTGTGTACTTCCATCTTATTTTGAACTAACGAAATCTTTAAGCAGATTTATTAGGAAGTCTAAATATATTTACTCATTTGATCATATTTTAAAGCCAAAATTTAATTTCCTATTCTGATGCCCCTCAGTTTGCTGGCTTTTAAGCTCCCATTTTGCAAACTTATTTATATTAAAACCACAAACAATGTCTTAAGCTCTTTATAAAGCATGTCAATTAAGAATAGTTATGTGATAATGAGCTGTCATATTTAAGAATTATGTTAACCCATGCTTTCGTGAACCTTTCTCAAATTGACTTTAAAGGAAGCCATTTCAAGATAAATTTTAACAATATATCACTTATAAATGTGAAGTACTAACTTTACGTAGATCTGTTGTCTCCATAAAATTGGCTAGTAGCAGTTTGAACCTACGTCAAATAGATTTTAAAGTTCTGCAGCGTCAAAAGATGTCACAAGCTATTCACATTTTACTTGTGTAAATCTAGGGTCCTAAATATATACAATCACAGCTGGAGAAACAAAAAAATATTTTGCGTCTTTGAAACCCATATGGAAGTATTAGGCTTCGTTCAAAATTTTTTTTTGCACTGCTTCACATAAAATGTTAAGTGTTCAGATTCTCTTACAGACGGCTAGACATTTCAGTGTTTGCTGATGCTTCTATTATTCGCGGCTAATAATCTTTAAAGCCTATTATACTTTGAAAAGTGCAATATAAAAATAACATATATTATTTTATTAGTTAAACGAACATTGGTTGCGCGGGTGTTGATAACAATTATTATAATCAAGCCCGGTGCATGGTCTGTTGTGTTTTCCTGGCACATTTCTGTGCCGGGTAGGCAGAGTAGTGCTGATTGATATGCCAATCACGCTTGCTGTTTGGCTATCATTAGTGCTAGGTACAATGAGCTCGAGGAGTTGCTTTGGCGACTTGCGAGAGACGCCCGTTACAATTTCTTACACTGTACTGAATGAATTGCCTTTTCTACACTATACAATTCTTAGTTTATAATGACATATGTAAGTAATTAATGGGTCTGGTGTTTATATCAAGACCGCAACCTTGATTATAATAATTATTTTATTAGGCCCGTGTTTTTATGTTTGTGTGTACTTCGTCTTTATTTTGGAATTTATTTCTTTATAGTTTAACGTAAATAAAGTCCTTTAGCTTTATCCTCGTCGTTGTTTTACTTAATGCCTTATATAATGAACTTATTATTTCAATCAATCTGGTATATTTTCAGAGACGTAGACATTTCCATTTTATTTTGGAAGCATAATTTTGCGATAGACCTACGATACAATGTAAAATTAATTTTAGGATTAACACTATATATATAAATTTCTGATCAAAATTTTATAAGTGACTAAAATTAGACTATGGATCCATATAAATTAATGCGAAAAAATATTTGCAATTACAATTATGGAAAAGTTATTTTCTTTCCTTCTAAATTAAGGAATTCTCCGAAATTTTAAACTTGAATAAAAGCTTGTTTAACTTTATTATTCTAGAATCTCGTTTTTATTTGTTACAAAATGTAATTTCAAGTTTAATTCGTGACGAAATGCGTCGAGCATGACCTGGAGAACCCCAATAGCACCACAATAATGATAAATGAGTGAAAATGCATCTTAAATTAGTCTGGTTGAAGAATTTAAAGCAACATTTTCAAACTAAAAACGGATTAATTATAATTCGAAAAGTTATACAATTGAAAACTTAAATTGATATTCATTACACTATATAATACGTTGTTTATTAAAGCCCTTCACTTTTGAAAAGAATTGTTTATCGTACATTGTTTAATAAATACCAATATTTTAACAAATCTCAACTTTTTCATAAACCTGTTTCTTTATATTGATCATTTTAAGAAGCAATAAACAATTATGTTAATTTCGCTCCAAAAATCATCTGCATTTCTCAGTTCATTGTCATTTCTAGCTTTGTAAATGAAAATTAGTCCTGAAAAACTTTTTCTCTCACTAACTCCGCATTTAAATGAACAACACATTGTTGAACTATGTGTGTTCGTGTTTGTTTGCTTTTAAAAATTTACTAAAAAACCAAGTAATTCAACTCTTTAAATCAAGTCTGCGAGCTTGAAGTAAACACCAATCCCATTGTAGTTAGCCAGTCGTCGAACAACATAACAAAGCTACCGCCAGTCACAACGCACTGACGCGTTTTGAACTTCCATGATCATCATCAGAGTAAGACGGTAAACTGGCTAGCGTGGATCAAACCGCATTGTATATATATGGAAAGCAAAACTGGATAAGCGGCTCTCACATCTCGTAGTCTTGGATACATTGTACGTGATTGGAAATATCAGCTGCACAATTTCTATGCAATCACGAACATTAGCTGTATTAAAAAGAGTCATGGCAACGACGTCGATCCGACTGTCTACTGCCTACTTTTTGTCAGACCGATCTTTATAATGGCAACGAACTTTTTCATGTTAATGACATAAATAAAGATAAAAAGTTGCAGTTCAGTATAGTGTTACATTATTTACGTTATAATTAAATATATATGATCTAATCAAAAATGCTATTTGTTGTACTGGATACACTTTTACGCATGTGTGGTTTATTGAAAAATATGAGATCACTGATGCAGATTACATTAAAAGTGTAAGATAACACAATTCCACCGACACGATTTTTTGTATATGCCAAGGAATATTTATCACTTGATCGACACTAATCATTTTCTACAAAATATTTATTTGTTGAGTTTTTACACGCTGTTCCACTGTACAACCATTAAAAGATGTGGACTATTAGGCAAAGACTTTATGCGTCAATAAGGCTGAAAATAATTGTAGATACTCGAGAATGACACTAATTAACGTTGACAAGTTCATTCATTCGAAAATCAAAGGTTTAGAAGATTGCATCGTCCAGTTGTTAAAAATACTTGCTACATCTATGTAATAGCTTTATGCTTTTCCGTTCACTGTCCTCATTCTTACAGTTTGCAAATTGCACTAATAAATTTGTAAATTTTAACATATATTTAGGTACATGAACATCGGTTTCGTAGGCAGCGAAAACAGTTATTTAAATCAAAGTTGAAATCTTGATATAAACCCCTGCCCATTTATGTACAGTATAAATTAAGCATTGTAAAATGTTTGTACATAATGGGACAAGTGTTTACATGAAGATCGCAAACCTTGATTTAAACAATTATTTCCATTTATCAAATTCCTTTATGAGATAAGCTCATTGCTGATAAAGGGGTGTGGAACCGGATGCAAATCTGTTATGAGTACAAATGAGAACAGTGGACGTAAAAATCTTTTTTCGCATAACAAATATCAGGTAAAAATGTTTGCAATATTTCTGCTATCTTCCTAGGAATGTACCACATGAATATTTGGCTTAAACTCACGTCTTACATGGTTATTATACAAATTAATATCATCGTCATTGTTATGGTCCAGAATTTTTAAGATCTAAAATTTCTACGAGATCGGGTTGTGCATAAACTAAGAACCTAATGTAATTATTACGCAAAGTTTTTGCAATTAACTAGCAGAAATTCACGTCTGCGAATATGCTTCAATAATGATTTCCCCCCCGCAAAACTACAATTATTTTACTCCAAAAATTTTAATTTATCTAACAAAGCTTTAGGCTCTTAGACAACATAGTAAAATTAGTTTTTGGCGTGCTACGGAATAACGCTTTAAGTCACTTTTACGAATAGCATGTTTCACTTATTCGACATAGACTATAAATATATTCGTTCAATTCAACCTAGACGCCACAGAAATTACTGATGAGGTAATAATTTTATTTTTTTTAAATATTAAAAATTTCAAATATTAAATTTAACTATCTCTTTGACAAATGAAATTTTATAATCAAATCTTGGAAGATTTATCTGCGATCCAAATCTTAAGGAATTACAAGATGGCATGTAAAATAAGAAACGCACAGTGTATTAAAGCATTAAGTTCTATATATTTTTATTTTAAACTGAAAAGTATTCGATACATTATAGCCTATTTTTATAATAGTAACATGTATATAGAGAAAAAATTTTTTTAATTTTTGTTAAATTTTGTTAAATTATATGGCACTTTTATAGTCAATTTAGAAAAGTAATGATATACTAATTTAGTTAGTTTTTATATTTTATAACTTTAAGCGTGTGGCATAAACACACATGCAGAGAGGTACGCTTAGATACGTTCACACAATTTATCAATATAATGCCAGTTTATGTTTAAATGACTTCTTGTTTTACCTTCTTCGTAACAGACTGCTTCGGCTATGTACAACTCGTTTTCTATACTTGCTTTCAAAAACATGGAAATCCGTCTAGTTTGTGGGGCAGAACTTTTGTAAATAATATGCTTTACCAAATTGGATTCCTTGTCTCCCTAAATAACTGTGTTTAATTTAAAATGCCCTTAAATACATTACATTATTAATCGGCAGGAATATTTTATAAATCCGACTGAACGGCCGATACATGTGTAGATATATAAAGTGATAACCAGTTTAATTTAAGGGAGATTTTAAATCTGTATAAACATTTAGCAGGTGATTCATAAAAAAGAAGATAAAATTTTTAATAGGCATCCTAGTTTTCTCTGCTTCTTAAATATTCCAAATATGTTTTTGTGGTGCGTCCCAATTGTAATGTTTATTAAAATATATGATCCTTTAATTTGGTACGCTCTTACTGATATTTTGTTGTTGTATTTTATATTTCCTTTGCAACATTATCTCAATAGCAATGTATTAAAAATATCACGCATACTAAGTTACGCGTAATATTTGTTAAACTAATAAAATTTGCTTAGTTGAAAGAATCTGCGTTGAGATTTTGAAACAAAACTTGCTGAATTAGAATCAACATCAATTTGATTTTTCAATCAAACGAGCATTGAGGTACCTCTATAATCAGCTAAAAGATGTGGAATTTCTTACCTTTCTTCAACTTATATCCAACCGTTGCGGATAAATGTAGAACAGAAATCTTATCGTAACGGACATATAATTTTTTAATGGTAGCCAAGTCGTTCACCTTTCTAGAAGTTTAACATTCATTCTGTTAATTTTAAATTAAATTTTGACCGCAATTGTTGAAATAACTATTTTATTTATCAAATAGCGTAATCAGTAATGGTTTGAAGAATAATGGGCAGATGTTGCAAATACTTTTCATATTTTTGAACAAAATACTGAAATATTTTTTGACAAATAGCAAAACAAACTGAAGATAAGACCCGTAAACTTGACTCATCAAATCATTATCTAAAATACTCAAGTAATTACTGCATAGTTTAATTGGCAGATAAGTAATTAAGAAATCCAATTTAGATAATTTACCACTAACTGGTGAATATTGAGCTTAAATTTGAAGTAAGAAATATCTGAAGCAGAAAATTTAATGCCGATAGACTTTATCCAACCAGGATTTATATAGACTTCGGTTGATCTTCTTACTCTTGACGAATATCTACAGATTTAAGTTACTAACAGAAAAATATGAACAATTTTATATTACATGAAATGAAATTAAAGCGATTCGTTCTCATGATTTAAAGAATAAATATGCAAATTAAATGTTTTTATTCGGAAAAATATTTGATTGGAACACGAGATTTTCGATTTAAAAACGATTAAATTTCTTAAACATATTTTCGCATAATTATAATTTTGGATTTTTTTCCACAATTCTCTGTCTTTTTAGTATAATCCAGCTGGAGATATAGTTCGATTTAATTAATGTGCTAATTTTACATTGAGTTGCAAATTACTTTCATTCATCATGTAATTCATACTATTTTATATTGATTGTTTAATATATATATATATATATATATATATATATATCCTTTACTTTCTCAAGCTAGACATCACTGAATTGATATAGTGCATAATTTACAACCATTGATATTGCTGGTATCTGTCGTTATCCACTTGACTAATATGTCTCTGGATATTTGTTAGCTCAAGCAACCTATTTAATCATAATTTAATAAATTCTGTAATGCTACGAATTGACAAATTAATATTCAGTTTTATCTCCATCCATGAAAATATTCAATCCTTAATTAGAAAAAGCTGCAAAACATAAGTTGAAATAAACGTTGGACTAGAATTTGCGCAAACCACATCTGCGTCGTTTCATAAAGTACATACTATTATATTTTATCTCCCATCTATCAGTTTGCTGTCCACGATCTGATGACGACCATGAAAGACAACAGTTCGTCCGGACATAAATTGATGCCTGTCTTGCCGTGTTGTGCGACAAGTTGAACAACATTTTGGATTAGTGCTAATTTAGATATTGCTAACTTTATTTTTATACACGAATTATATATATACATGCATATATATATATATATATATATATATATATATATATATTCATTGCTGTTTGATCCTCGCTAGTCAGTTTTCCATCGTACTCCGGATGATGATCATGGCAGGTCGGACCGCATAGGTATGTGTAACTGACAGTAGCTTTTTTGTGTTTTTCAACGACTGGTAAAATATAATTTGATTGGTGTTTACTTCATGCTAGCAAACTTGATTTTAAGAATTTTTATCACCACCCGCGCAATCTGTGATTGTTTAATTGAATTATCCAGCTATCACTAGAATAAACGCGCAATTTAATAGCGAACGAATACACAATTTATGTACTCAGTTAGTGTACTCCGAGTAGACTAAATCAATTTTAATAATTGGCTCATCTTTACCTGAACTGAAAGAATATGAAATTTTGTACATTTCTGTTTATTAACGTAATGAAAATCACATCAAACTCTTTTATTCTTTTGTTTAATTCTGCTGGTTAACATTTTTGTCAATTTTTTTCTCTTCCTTTGTTTGAAGTGGTTGAAGCCGCACATAACGCAGTCAGTGTGAACAAGCGCTATGAATACTGCAGTCTTTATTTGTTCTACCGACCAACGTCTATCATTACAAAATGTTGTTGTATTGGCTGCAACCGATACTATCTGGACAAATATTGCAATGCAAACTGAAATCAAAATTTTAGAACGAAACTCGTCAACCGAAACAAAAGAAATTACCTTATCAGTGATCGAAATCTTTACCAGACTTACCGATAATTTGCTAGTTTCGCACTCAATAACCAACAAGACAGACAGTTGACTTACAAATATGCATTGTTTTCAATTGTGAACCAAATTTACAAACGATAAAAACGTGGACTTTTCGTTTTCTATTACTTGTTCTAAACGTATAGTAGATGAATACTTAAGGCGTCACTATTGAGGTAAACTTATCTGTGATACGTACCCATGACTCTCCGTCTACCAGGCAGCACTGTGTTTTTCCCACTTATGAATCATTACATATTTTTAAAAATAATATTTTGTCAGATGCGTATCCGTAATTAGAATAACGATTGCCTAGATAGAAATCTCAAATCTATAAAAGATGCATAGATGCGGAATATGACAATGAAAACAAAACAGATTAAAGAAATTAACAACAAATATAAATTAGATTTTAGTTATTTTTTACAGCAATATTTGTGTGCATTGATTTTCTTTTTGCTTTCGGTCGATAACTGAAAAGTATTTATGATTTGATTGGCTAAAACAGTTATGTTTGAGATCGCGTATTAAATCAAATATGTCAGGTTCAAAAAAAACGTTGCAAAACCATCTCATAATATCAAAAAAAACATAGCGAATAACGAACATAAAATAAATAGTATAAGAAATTATTTTAAACTAAATGTATAGCAAATAAAATTTGTTTGCAAATATTCGTTCAAATCACAGCCTCAATTGCTATAAAAATGAAGTAATAATAAATTAAATGTAAACGATTCAAAATGTAGTTATTAACTGCACTAATAAAAGAAAGGAAAAATTTAATTACATGGTTTAGTCAAGTTTGCAATGTAATCAACTACTTTTACCAGTTGTTACCTCAGTTAAGAATTATATTAAGATTTGATAGAGAAAATAATTTTATGTATATGAATAATAGAATAGAAAAATATGAATGCGTCCCACGCTAAATTTAAATGAATTATTGAACGGTTATTTGAAGTAGATAAATTACAACCAATTTAGAAAACAATGTCTTGACAAAAGAAAAGTGAATAATGCCCCAAATTGTAGCAGTAACTTATTTGCAGAAAAGATTTGCATACAATTTATACAGAACTTATGAAAGAAAGTTGCAAACATACATTTATTGTGTCTTCATTTTACCAAAAAACTTCATTTTCAGTACATGAATAAAGATCATCTTGACTGAATTTGTTCATAAGTATCTACTTGTCAGAAGATTATCACACGAGTCAATCTATCACTAGTAAATAAAAATGAGTTTTTCTGACGCAAACTATACATATTTTTGCCAATTGTCAGTTTTTTTATAGTTGCATTTTTTCGATTATATTGAAAGATAATATTTTAAAGAATGATTTTCGCACAAAATTGATTTCCTTTGCATCTTTAAAAGAAATTTATATTTATTACTATAGAGTTTAATATATCTTTGTTCATAAATGTGTACATTTACTTCTATGTGAATCAAGGTCATCTAATTGGAAGCTTCAGAAATAAGGAGGAATAGGTCGCTGAAATCGCCAACTACATTTCCAAACATTTTAATACTAAATGTAATGCCAATGTTTGAATAATAAAACGCTAAAAATGCGTAGCATTCTAAAATGCGCATCTTTTTAATCTTATCAGGATCTTTTTAAAATAAGAAAGCATAGATATGATTGCAACTAAAATAAAATTATTAAATATTTTATACTGGCAAAATTTTAAGAGAGAATATATGATAATATTGCATCACGATTGCAAACGGTATACAAATGTTGAAGTAAATTATCTTTACTAACATTAATCTTTAAAAAAGTTGAATATTGAAGCTAGCTTAATTATAAAAAGGTGGTTAAATTATATTGTTTAAATATCCATTTACCCAAAACTACATCTACATTGTACTGAAATATCTGGTACTCAATGGAGTTAATTTCGAAAAGCAATTGTAATTTTTTTGTATGTATGCATAAATTTTACAACATAATATCCGAAGTTTACATGAAGAGACACATAAACACTTATCTAATCTATTCCAAAACTTGTATTCAATTAACGTAATTATTTCTTATTTCTACTTGACTGTGGAGATATCGTATTGAAACTGAAAGCTTCCGCAATGCGCTTCATGCATTGAAAAATACCAATAAATCTGCTGAGTTTGGAGTATGACTTTTGCAATTAGTGTGTTAGGCTATTCCAGTAAGGCTATTTCCGTTGCAAGATCTTGGTGTCAATTGCGTTACTCCGTGCTGTTTTATTTCTCGGCCCAACCTAATTTATAAGATTACTGGAAAGCTATATCATGCGCCTAGTTTAAAAAGCAAATCCAAGGACATTGAACACTAAAAATGTGCTGGCAAAAGTGAAAACCCTTCCAAAATAACCGAATACTTCATTTGAAAAATCATACTCCGAGCTAAGGTTATTGATGTGTTTTTCAATGCAGAAAATGAAAATGGCCTGCATATATTGAAAGATGTCGGTTGTGATATCTTTTTTTCTTATTATAAATAAACAAACAATTGATGAGAGTTTCACGTTGCTAAATTAATATTATTATAAATACTTGCATATTTTCCGGCTTTTCTACATATATTGGCAAGTTTTATGAGTACAGGTATTAGAATGCATATTTGGCGTATTCAACACGGCAAATAGTTGCTCAACTTGGCATTAACAAGGCATTTAGTGTTAGCTCGAGTTGCAGTTACTCTATTAGGTAACTGTGAATTACGCAGAATATGACATCTATATTTGAAAAATGTTTGTGGATTTGATACATACATCAAGCTTATTTTAATACAGTCGCATAAAACGACAGAACTATCGTCAGTTATTCATATTAACGTGTTGCAGCCTCACAGAGTCACCAACAAAACACAAACGAAGATTAGATAACGAGATTTAACCGCGACCAATATCGCGGTAGGTAAAAGTGAAACTCGATCGCACACCTAGTAATCCAACATAACTTGTACTTAGATTGCGGTCATATATAAGTTTCACTTATTTGTTTATTCATTGCGTTCCGATCTCGTGTAATTTGTTTTCTTTCTCAAATTTATTTTGTCAAGAAACAGTGAAAATGCATTAATACATGTAACTGGCGCTGGCTTTACTAGGTTATGCGTCTGTTTAAAACCAAAATTCTTGTTATTATCTATTCGAAAGTCTCAATTTTACAACTGTTGAGTTTGTTCAAATAAACATAAATCTGTTGACGAAGATACACTTCTTATCCAAATTGATATATTTTTAATTAAATCCACTTTTAAAAAAGCCCACTCGAGGACCACTCGAGATAATGTTAATGGTGCAAGAAAATGAGTAACAAAATTTAGGTGGTGAAATAAACGAAATTAGTTACGGACCGGTTAAATCAATTTTGTTAGTTAAGAACATGAAGCAAATTAAAGGTAAAAACGTTTACTGATACCTCCACAAGTTTTTTTTATTCTTTGACCGGCGTTTGAGAAATTTGTGTTATGCTAAACTTTAACTACATTTTAGAAAACGGAAGTACTTTCACAACAGTAAATTGTTCAAAATATATACGATCGGGAACTCTCATTTTAGTTGGACTTTGCTTATTTTAATTTAAAGGAATGTAAGTATTAAAACAGTAAATTACCATCTATTTAGGCGTATTTTATGCCGATTTTTAATAAATTTACCAAATTAAGTAGTTTTCAGGTACATCCTTAAAGACCATTAACGTCATTAGCTCCTCCAAAATTTCTTATTTTTTAGATAGTACTTTCCATCCAAAATTTATCTAGTAAGATGTCTACTCATAAATATTAGGTAATATTTATTTCTATTTTACTATATTATTATTTATATAATTATAAAAAATATATGTAACACATATATTTGGATACCATATATATAGACACTAACATAGTTTTAATGCAAATATGTACAGGCGATTGCACGTTGTTCTACTCCGCATTTATTGATCCACTATACAGTGGGTTTCGGGTATGGTTCCATCACCTACTGTCGAGTTACCAGTAATAAGAAAATGCACTAATACTATACTCTTATATTGTTAGTTTTTTAACATAAATAAAATATTTATTAATTAAATCAAGTTTGCGAGCTTGAAGTAAACACCAATCCCATTGTATTTAACCAGTCGTTGAGCAACATAACAAAACTACCGCCAGCCGCAACGCACTGCCGCGTTTCGACCTTCCATGATCATCATCAGAGTACGACGGCAAACTGACTATCGATGATCAAACCGCATTGAATATATATAGAAATCAAATTTATATATGCGGCTCTCACCTCTAGCAGTCTCACATACATTGGACTTGACTGGAAATGTCGGCTACACAATTTCTATGCAGTCACGAACATTAATTGTTTGCAGCTTTCGCCACATATACACGTATAGGCAATACAATTTAACAATAATTGATTGCACGGTTGGTGGTAACAATTCTTTAAATCAAGTTTGCGAGCTTGAAGTAAACACAAATCCCATTGTATTTAACCAGTCATCGAACAACATAACAAAACTACCGCCAGCCGCAACGCTCTGACGTTAGTTTAGTTATGTTTTTCGACGAATGGTTAAATACAATGGGATTGGTGTTTACTTCAAGCTCGCAAACTTGTTTTAAATAAATGTTACCACCACCCGCGCAAACAACTATTGTTAAATTGTATTGCCCATAAATCAAATATTTTGATACCGCTCATAACTAACTTAGTCTTAATTCATAATTACCTTTGTCATTAGCTTGGGTTCGTTGTATTAAAAATTACCTCTGCTTTAATTTAAATTTGAAATCGAATTGGCATTGATTGTGATGATTATGCATTTCCCCTTTGAAAAAAAGCAATATTATAAGAGTGAACATGTGTTATATATGCTCTGTTTTGTTCGAACTATAACTAATGGTGTAAATTTTCGTTTTGATATAAAATATCTTTCCTGATTTTAAGTCTCATAGCAGTGCGCCATCAAATTTAAAATGAAATTCGCATAGCTCTGGTGCAAGTATCGACTAAAATTGTAAATAGTTTTACATAAAGTGAATATTAAGCATTCTGTTAAATGAGGTTTATGTTAAATCATCAAGTTTTCGAACACATTGCTTAATTATATCAGTATTGGAATTATTATATAACAGTAATATTTCCACGGGCTAATATAAAAGGAAATTTTAACAGATACAAGAATGATTTATACAATTAAACATGTCTGGTATTTCAAAAGCATAAAAAAAAGAAAAATAAACTCGGGAAGATAAAGTGAAATAAGTTGAGTATTTAAACATTCGTGTATGTCGCCTGCAGTTTAGGCTCAATGCCAGAACATGCTTTTTCGTTTTGCATAAATCAGGCTGCATTTTTTTAATCTACAGCCCTTACGAAGACTCAAGTGAAATTGAGACAAACAGTCCTAATCAAATTAGCATAATCTGCGCGTCTTCAACTTTTAAGGATATAGCAAAAATTAGTAAAATATTTATAAAGCAGAACTTGCATGGTGTAGAAAGATTTTGAAAAGCCAGCAAGAATTTAGCTTTCAAGTATTGCCTAAATTTAATTAATCAGATTTATTAACTTTGCGAATTGTATGAAGTTTTTTATAGAAACGGGCATTGTTTGATTGTTAATTAATTGAAATCGTAATAAAGCTCAGTTACTGGCTTACTTTTTGGAAATTTGCAATGGCTACTTGGGAAGCTGTGGAGGCTAAAGTAGGAGAAATGGAGAAAGACCTATTGAAATATAAATTTCAGTTTGCATATTAGCATGGGGGTACAATTCGGCTAAAATTCGATAAGGCACAATTTTGCAATTCATCAGACGCTGGACACCACAGGTAATACGGTAAGGTAAGGTAAGAAAATGTCATTAAATGTTCACGAAACTGAGGGGCTAGAAAATACAACTGTCATTAAATAAGGCTCAAAAAATTATAAATTAAAATATAGAAATTGCTTAAGCGAAGGACCTTAAAATTGACTATCAAGAAGTCAATTTTTCATTATATATTAGTTAATAATAATCCAAAATTATTTAATTTTTCTGCGGCCAGATTTCGATTCTGATGTGTTTCTATGTCGCCTCTTGTCTTTTGTAATTGCTACGTTCCATATGTGGCCAAGTGTTTGTTATTCATCTTTTTCATTCACAATGCATTTCCAAAATTTATTTTAATATATAATCTAATCAATCGTTTTGTACTGGTAGACTACATATTGATATGTGGCAACAACCGTCTCAGTCAATTTTTCGTGTTGTCTCCACAAAATAATGTGCTAAATGAATTTATTAAAATGTCCATAATTGCATTCATTTCTAATTTTACCTATTCTTGTCTATAATTGGCGCATGGATGCACCAACATACATAAGAGAACATTTAATTAACCTAACTTTATAAACCCCTGATTTATCTAATGATACAACATTATATTGTTAGATTAAATACTAACTGACCGGAATCAGGGACAGTCTTAAGAATTATTAAATTTTTATTTAGTACTATAGAGTTTACATATGTCCAAATTTCAAATTACCCCGATAGAATTAAATATTGCACATTCTCTATTAGTCGTTATGATGAATAATCAACTGAATAAGTCTCGCGCTGAAAAAATAGCCTAGATATATTTCGAATCAAGTTCATATAGAAATGGCCATTCAAATTTTCATATATTAATTAAGACATCAATTAATTTTAAAAATTTTCTATCTGTCTATTTACATTTAAATGAAAGTAAATTAATTAAAATCATTTAATTTTGTTTGATTGCACATTTAGTATTTATTTATTAAATTATTGAGGGACTAAACGATTTACAAACTTATATATTAATTGATTGATTGAAAGATACCTAGATTAGTGGATAATCATGGAATCATTATTGATTAATTCATTGAGTGAGTGAGTACATGATAAACTGATTGATTGAATGTTTATATGTTTAATTGTTTGTTCAATTGAC
>JAQBSW010009965.1:0-26353 GCA_029291075.1 Eudiplozoon nipponicum | reverse complement strand
ATCATATTAAGAATGAAATAATTTGTGAACTCTAATTATTTATTATCAATTTATTAAATTATTTTATAAAAATAATCCATACAATATGTAACGTTTATTATTAAGAGCACCGATATTCAAGCGTGCATAAATGTCATTTTTATTCATATAAATACTTTTAAGTTACATATTTATTAGTATTTCTAACGGTACAGTCTAACCTACGTATGTTATCTGAATGTCTGTAGCATCAAATATGCACTTTCTCAATAAATTAACAGTTTTTTTATGAAGTTTGTCCGAAACCTCTTAATAATTAGGAATTAAGCTGAAAATTTTAAAAATAATAATGCGTAAATTCCGAATGAATGTTCAACCTCAAACCATATTGTATATGGTATGAATGGCAAAGAAGGTTAAAATTCTTGAATTAGCTAAATGAATATGGTACAAGTACCACCGATACAAAAATAGCAATTTAAATCAATCCCAGAATATTTTGGAAGCAGACAGTAAAACAGTTTTGACTATTCGTTAGTTCACTGAATTCTATGAATCTACGTTGCAGTTTTAAACATAATCAGTTTTGTGCTTCTAATGGTATTGTTACTGCTGAAAAGCTGCCAAATGAATCAGCATATAATTAATTTAGCTTTGGTAGCACGGGCGGTGATAAGAATTACAACAATGAAGGTTGCAAACTTGATATTTAAAAAAACTGGTTCTTTATGTACGTACATTTGTCAATATAAACTAAAGATTGTCGTGTTGAAAAGGCGATTCATTCAATAGACCATTTCCGTCCTTATTGGGAACTCATCACGATCTATCCAGAATTTACCGCGGACAGAGCTCGAACGTGAGCATATCTGCTTCTGAATATGGTACTCTAACCACTGAGGCAATTGTGCGGTAGGGTGGCTCACCTGTCAGAGAACCAGATTCCGAAAAATACATTCCCATGTTCGAACCATGTTCGCGAAAAATTCTGGACATTTCGTGATGAGTTCCCAATAAGGACGAAACCGGTCTACTGGATGTTGCCTTTTCTACACTATGCAATACTTAGTTTATACTGACAAATTTATAGAAATAATGGGTCAGCAGTTTATATCAAGATCGCAAACTTGATTAAAGTAAATGAACCAACAGTAAGGTGTTTATTTTAGATCAGTAATAAAGATTCACAAAGATGGAAAATGATCTGGATTATTGCTGAATAAATCGTCTAAAGTGCAAAGCGTGTAGTAAAATTCTTTAAACCTTCAAATTTACGCAAGTGTTGTAATCATTGTCTGAACATCTTGAGTTTAATACCTCACAATATGTAGCAGTCTTGACTGATGCGTACGATAAAATAGTAATTATTCCGTTGTTTGGATTATAAAATACGTTTGTCTGGCCTAACCAACTAATTCTTCAATTATTTCAACAAATTTCTAAAGTAAATTATGAACCGACTTATTGTGCTTTATTTTTATGCTGGAATATTGTTTCAATAAAGCAGTTTCTTATCTTATTTTCACTCCAAATTAATTATAATTACAATTATAACTCCCTACGTAAATTCCTTAAAATAAAGACGCGATCCATTGCTTAAGTCATATTGAAATGACAGCAATTAGCTACGAGGCAACTACGATGTTAACATACGTTTCCAAGTTCGAACCCTATCCGCCGAAAATTATGTACAGTAATTGAAGAGTTCTCAATAAGTGCGAAACCGGTCGTCGGAAAGAATTCCCTTTTGTAAATTATACAATACTAAGTTTTTACTAATGTATATATAAATGGATAAATTTTAATATCATGATCGCAAAATTGACCTAAATACACGTCATCTCCACCTAAATAATCAATGCTCGTCTAAGGCCATTAAGTGCTTGTATTGACTTCATCATGGGAAACGGACATTCTGTGGTATTACCAAAGTAAGTTGAACTACACAAACAGTTGAATGAATATTGCGTACATTGAAAATTTGAGACGATTTTGACGAGACGGCTAAAGCTTGATGGTGTGAGAATTTTGTTGCAAAAGCTTTTAATGATTGCTGCGCCGCGAAAATCGACACTCAGTTACAAAATAGCATAAAAAAACATGGTTTATTTGACATATTACATTTGTTATCTTGTGACATATCTAGTTCATTGCAGTAATATATAAGAGGAAATTTGACTGTGAAACTCTAGTTATGTATAATATAATACCTATAACTCTAAAATGTATACTTATATATATATATATATATATATTGAGTTAAGCAATGGTAATTTATATTCATTTGAATTCAAAGTACATAGGAAAGATTTTGATTATACTCACTATAAAGGGAACTTGATTTGAAGAATATTTATCGCCACGCGCACAATCAATGAATGTCTATAAGTATAATCCATTTTGAATTCCATGAATGCCGTCGAAAGTTAATTTACCTAATTATATATATATATATATATATATATATATATAAATATATATTTATATATATATAATTAGATATATATATATATATATATATATATATATATATATATCCTTATATTGTACCTAACTAGCCAGTTTTCCGTCGTGCTCTGATTAGGGTCGTGGAAGCTCGAAACGTGTCTGTATGTGTGACTGACAGTAAGTTTGCTATGTTGTGCAACTGGATGAACACAATACGATTGGTGTTTATTTGAAACGTAATTGACATAATTATTATCCACACTTGCGCAATAAATAAATCTGAAGGGTCACATATTGTAGGCGTAATAGCTTCACAACGATTAACATGTGGTATTTACCTGATTCTCCGAGTTGTTTGCATCCGCGGTCTTCCTGATTTTGCCAGATATTTCGGCCTTCCTTCAATATATTCATGCAATACTTGGGGAAAACCATCTCAGATATAACACGGCTAAATCTAAAATTGTATGAACGATATTTGGATGATTTATTTGTTATTTGGAAACACGGGAAGGATCAACTGATAAATTTATTAAACATAGCAAATAAGGTGAGCAAGCTGAAATTTACATGTGGCATTGTATTAAACGCGTAGTTTTGTCCGCTTGTGCTTATTTATCAATACAAACAATGACCTACATATACGTTAGCACATGACTGAAAGTTGTGTGCAACTAATCCCAAACGCTAGGAAAGCTGTGGATTGCAGGTAATTTTCAGTGTTACGTCGTCTTATGTTATTTTAAACCTCTTTTTCGAAGTGGATTATTGCCGATACTGTTTTCGACATTTTATTCAAACTAGCCAGCTATTGCCTTCCATTATATAGAAAACACGAAGCTAAATATGGAAGTTATGTTTAATGAAATTATTATTATACAGCATTTGATTATATATAAATATAGTTGCAGAATGAAATATAGAATGGATATGACAGAAAATTAAACTCATATATTTCGCCGTTTTAGTTATTAATGTGCACTTGAAGTTATTGGCGAAAATTGTCACTGACGGATCATGAAATTTATCTTCTCCGCCACATAATCAGTACATCTCATGCAAATTTTCTGCATTATTGCAACATATCTTCCTTACCTCTTCCATTTGTTCGATACTTGTGAATAATGAATACTACCTAAGGTATGAACATTATATTTGAACATATTGATATCTATTCAAATCACCCGATAGACTGTGCTTTATATAATGATGTATGTATTACACTACTCAAATTGGCTCAATTGTTATTTACTTAATTTTCTTTGTTGCGGTGTGTATGTATTAGGCATTGCGCACCTAATAGAAAATTAGTTCAAAAAAAGGACAAGAAGTGCTATTCAAAATTCAGCATGAACTAAAGGCAAAATTTCATGTACACATACGTTATGTGCTAACGGTTTAAACATCAATAGGATTCGGTAACACAGCTAATATTCACTATATATTTTGTCAACAAATATGTGTAGTAGAACAGTGTAAACTTTGATGCGTATAAGTATCCAAACAGTAATAGAATCAATTTAATATAAAGTCTTTGGTAATGTGACTTAGAAGCTATCTCATTCTCTACATCACAAATGCGCATAGAAGATTTTACCCTCCAACTGCTCCACATTTCCTGACCATATATGTAATGGGTTTGATGCGAAGTACCGGCTTTTGCTGATGAGTCACCTGTTAAAAACGAAAATAAAAGTACATGCTATTTAGCGCTTTTAAACTGATTTTGGCATATCCTACTTGTTTATTATGAGCTATATAGCTACTGTGTACGCAATACCTAATAGTTGTTTGTGACGATTTGGAAAATGTTTTCTGTCCGTACGGTAGCTTTTCAAATTCGCAGCCGAAATATTCTCGTTCAAAATATTTTTCAGGAACAATAAAATTTTTTCCATGAAAAAATTGATTGCGGGTGTTAACTTAACAAATCCTGTAGCATTTTTTGTTATCGTTGATGCGTAATGACCTCTATAGATATTCTGGATACGATATTTAAGTTTATCTTTACTTATATACTGCAAAATAATATTTAACTTTCTGCTAAATTCAAGGATGGCATTTCCTAAATATTAGGAAATATTCTAGTCGACTTTCTACTTTTACCTCTTCTTTCTCAGAGTACCACACACTTTCGTTTTTTGAGACTGAATAGGCATATGTTTGCATGTTATTGCATATTCGCTTTTAGCATATTCACTTACTCGTTTACAATGATAATTGTAGTCTACTGAAACTTAACGGCTGCACCTGTGATTAATTTTAAAATCGCTTTTATATTCAGATTTTTTAATCCAAAATGTCCACAAATCAGTGAAACGAATATCCCATCATTTGAATAACATTTAATTTCAGCTTCATTATGATTTGATCTTAAACGCTCATCTGTTTGTTCTGCATGGTTTTGCTTTAGTAAAGAACTATCAAAATTAGAATAACTATTTCTGTTGTAAATCCTTCGCTCTATGCTAAAGATTTAACTACTAATTGTTAAACTAGCATATTCCATTGGTGGATGTTTCTTTTATAAATAAAATGAAAACAATTTACCTGCCACGACGCTATTTTTTGTTTCATTTATGTAATCACATTTAAGATGTAACCAAATAGGTCTTCTTGGTCGAAATGAAAAATAAGATATTCCAATTTTAATTTTAAGCCCTTTATTTGAAATTCCTATTTATATCCAAATATAATCCTCGTCCTGTCTTTTTACTCCATTTTCTTATACGCTAAGACGTTATCTATTAGGTTCAAATATATTATTAACCAGCTAATACACACAAAACTGGATATTCCAATTTTACCTCTATTTTAATCTTTAAAATTTTTGTGCTAGATGCATTTTCGACAAATAAAATCAGTTATCACAGGGTCCACATGATTATTATAGAACATATTAAGATGCCCATTATCTTAAAAACTCTTCTGATTTCTGAGAATCCTACAAAATTATTCTTTACATAGCAAACTATCTATCTATCTATCGATCTATATCACTATATGTCTCTATCTCTATTTTTATCTCTCTACCTGCTTATCTCTTCCTCCCTATCCACTTTACTATGTTAATAATTATATGTTCATTCCATTATCTATGTCTCTCATTTAATCTCTTATTCTAAAAATCTTAAACTCTTCTAATTAGGCTATATCTGTCCTTATCTCTTTTCATCTATTTATATATTTTTCCATCTCTCTCCATTTCTCTTCATCTCTTCGTGCCTCTCTTTATATCTCTTCATCTTATCTAGTCCATCTTTCTCTCCTCCATCATTCTCTTTTTTCCCATCCTGATTCTTTCGCTTTTCCTTGCTCTTTTTCTGTCTGTTTTTTCTCAATCTCTCTCTCACAGTTTCGATCTATCTCTACAGCTACTCTTTCTTTCTATCTCTTTCATTTCTTCTACAAATCTCTTTCTTTTTTTCTTTTTTTCTCAGTCAACCTTTCTCGCGTCTACTAAAAATGATAGAATGTTTGATTTCTTTTAAATTGAATTCAGTCTGACGAGATCAATATATAGTTATTTTATATTAAAAGTACATACAATAATAAAGAAAATTACCCCATGATTTATAACTGACGATCGTTAATTTAGGCAAAACATTTGAGTGTTATTCTTCTTTTATATTTATAAACAGTTATTCTGAAATCGTCTTCTTTTTCACAAATTAATTGAGATGCACTGTAATAGTTTTCAAAATTCGTAGGATGTAAACGATGTTGTTGCAGTTTTTAATATTATTTTCATATATCTCAAGTTCCTCGACCAGAATGATGTCAAACTCTCCGTCTTTCATTGTGATTAATCTTTATTTTATAACTGGGAGCAGCTCCAGTGCTTTTCATATGAATTCTTAATCAGTCATTTCCTAGGCTCATCATATTTATCATCATCAGCATCAGTATCTTTTTCATTAAAATCGACAACATCATAATAATTATTATTCTCATCATCATCATCATCATCATCATCATCATCATCATCATCATCATCATCATCATCATCATCATCATCATCATCATCATCATCATCATCATCATCATCATTATCATCATCATCACAATCAACACCATTTTCGTAATCTTTACCCCCATCGTAAACCGCATTGCATAAATATGACAAATTGATGCATGACTTCGTTTTCAGTCATTTTTGGGCCATTTTGACCTCTATTTCATCCCTCTAAAGGGAAGCGGAGATTCAAATGACAACACCGTGGCATGTTCATTTAGGTCCCGACTTGAAATAAATTAAAATTTATAGAAACTCTTATGGAAACAGCAATCCATCGTCCAAAATGTATTTTGATATTGCGCTGTCGCACAAATTTATTTACCGTGAAGGATTATAACGTGCTAATTTGTATTGCTTCATCATTGTAAAAGAAGCGCAAAGAACTAGACAAATTTTTTCAGTGTTAGAATAGGCTGAAGCTAACACTAATTCATTTAAAACATTTTGCCCGGATAGTTCAGGATGGCTTCTTTTTATTCCGCTAGCTTCCAAATAGTAAATCATGTTAACTCAAATTTCATAAATTAAAATTGTAAATAATTGTAAGCGCACACGCCTAATTGTAAGATGATATACCAAGCAAGAACACTAAAATTAAAAAGCCTGTAAAAGACCCAGTATCACATTCATCAACATAACGTAAAATAATAGTAATTGAAGGCGGCTGTGGTAAGGTCTTGGAGGCCATGTTGTTGAACACACTGTTTTGTCTCTGAGGGCGTCCTTTGATAGAAAATTTTGTCCAGAAATCCTAGTTGACGGTAATGAATTGATAAGATGTAGACTTAGGATGGGACTGTTGTAAATATATGTAAATTCAACGTGGTTCTCGCAATTGTATTTCGCGCCGTAACATAACGTGAGAGTTGATTTTATTTTAAAAAAATACTCTGCTTAATCTCCGGACAGCGCAAGAGGAAGTGTTTTTAAATACACTTTATAATAATAATAATAATAATAATAATAATAATAATAATAATAATAATAATAATAATAATAATAATAATAAAAATACTACATTTATTTGGCATCAAAGGTCAACTGGCCCGACCATTGAAATAACAAATCAAGGGTAGGATATGTGGAGGTGAATGAAATTGTGACTAGCAAAGTATTTAATAGCAGGAGGGGAGGAGTTGAGGAAGGGAAATGTTATCATCAACTTCATGATAGTTCAATCTGATGAAAAAATAAAAATGAAATTCCATTTGACTAGAAAAGATCAATTGGAGTTCAGTCCATGAAGTGTCCGAGCATCAAAGCGGGGTATGTTGGGTCCGGACAGATGAGTTCAAGTGTGAGATCAAAAATGATGGCGGACCGGAAGCAAACTTCGACCGACGGAGTCCTTTATCGTGGAGATTGAATTGATGGAGCGTAGCATAGACCAGGATGGAGTCGACTAGATTGAAGCAAGTGAGTCATGCCGGGATCACTGGCGTCCGTTGAATGAGGTTATGATTGATGGAAGGCGAGGGGGAGTCGCTGTACGATGCATACCGTATGTGGACCGGAAGGGCTTTTGAGTTTCCGGTCTTCCGCTGAAACAAGAAGGAAAAGGATTGGTTGAGCAAAACGTAGTAAAGTATCCACTATATGAATATGTTAGGGTGAAAAATAAGCTGAGAAGTGGAATCAAGGAGTCGAGAACGAGAGATTGAAAACCAGAGGAGTAAAGTGGAAAATTAGATGACTGCCTGAGGGATATCGCCCTCCGAAGTCAGTAAACAGAATAGCCCGGGGTGATGGAAAAGTTATGGATTGAGAAGGAACCAGTTTCGTTTCCAATCGGTCGTTTCACAAAGAAATTTGTTGAAGAAGTACTTATAGGCCGCCTTTTTAAATTCGTGTTGGGGTAGGAGCTTTATGTTCGTGGGAAGAGCGTTGAAGACACTAGTATCTATGGAGAAGAGATAGATTTTTTTAAATATGGTGGGGGTATGGTTAGATTGGATAAAAGAATTGCTAGATCGTGTGGCGTAGTTGTGACTTGGGTGAGCAATGTTGGACAGTGGTAAGCAAGTTGTGATCTGATGGATAATCATATTTAACATAACTATAAATAAAATGTGAAGCTCATGATTTCTTTTTCGATCACATAATAAGAATCCAACCATTTGTCTATCTAATTGATGTAGTTTTCGGAGAATTGTCTGCTGCTATTGATGAATCCCCAGTAAGCTTGAATATGCATTTCTTTAAATCAAGTTTGCGTGCTTGAAGTAAACACCAATCATTGTATTTAACCAGTCATCGAACAACATAACAAAACTACCGCCAGCGCAACACTGACGCGTTTCGACCTTCCATGATCATCATCAGGTACGAAGCTCTGATCATGATCACGGCCAACTCAATGATACATGAAAAAGTATTCAACACTCTTTCACCACCCGCGCAATCAATTATTGTTTAAATTGAATATGCATTTGTCAAAGGAATTACACCCATTTTTGTGCTGACATAAGCCTATCTTCCAGGCCCTATTTAAACTTTCTAGTTACGCAAATCTATAAACAAAAATAAAAATATCTTACTTCCTTGCGATATTTTTTACTACTTTACTCTTTTGATTATATTATACGCGCCTGTGCATGAGATTATATCTTTAATTCGGGCTGACTTTGGCGTAGCTATCTGGTCCTATTTGATTTAAATTATTACTAGGTACGTAATACGAGATGCATAACGGTCGATATATTAGCTCTTTGCAACAAAATCTATAATCACGTTAATGTTTTCTAGAAATTCACAATTTGGTATTTGGCTTATTCAATGGATTATTCTTGTTTTAACTCAGTGTATGTCATATGCTACAAAATTAGAGTTTATGTAAACAAAACCAAAAATTCTTCTTTTTTCGAAATCAGCTTATTCACTTTATTAAAACGAGGGTTGCGGATTTAAGACAAACGCAAATCTTCTATGCAAAAATGTTGGCAGTATAGAAAATTTACTATCCGTCAGTTTTTATAGAACTTTTAGATCTTCTATGAGTGCGACGGAAAACAGACTAGCCAGGGTGAAGCATAAAAGTAACCACAGTATTATTATAATCAAGGTTGCGTGGGCGGTGATAAAAATTAATATAATCAAGTTTGCGATATTAATATAAGCACCTGAACCATTAATTACTTACATATGTCAGTATAAACTAAGAATTGTATAGTTTAGAAAAGGTAATTCATCCAGTAGAACGGTTTCGTCCTTATTGGGAACTCATTATACACTGGCCAGAATTTGACGCGGACAGGGCTCAAACCTGGGCATGTGCTCTTCGGAATCTGGTGCAATAACCACTGAGCCACCCTGCCGCACACTACACTACACACAATTATCAGTTATATACTAACTAATGTAACTTGGTTAGTCTATTTTTCCTTTAGGTGGAGCACAAATGGCGTCAATGTAGACCAAAAATTTCAACTAACCAGCTCAAATCTGTCACTACTGAACAGACATCATGATACATGAAGAAGTGGTATTGAAATGAACATTTATATAATAAAACGAAAATTGGTTGCGCGGGCGGTGATAACAATTATTATAATCAAGGTTTCTGTCCTGATATAAGCACCTATCCATTAATTACTCACATATTTTGATAGTCAAATTAAACAAAATTTATAAACTATCCGAATTTCAGACGAAATTCTCTGAGGTATAGAAATCGCCAGAGGAATAATGAAGAAACGAGCTAATGCCATAACAAATGACTGAACAGTGCCAGTTAGTAAAACAGGACTTAGAGCCCGTTGCAGGGCTTCCTATTAATAGTAATAACAACAAAATTGTCGCGCATAAGCGAAAGCGAGTACCGCGAAATCGCTAGAGTTGAAAGTAATGGGTAAATGAAATCATGAATTATTACACGAGACTTTCAAAGCATGTTAATAACGATCAAATTGAGACATGTTGTGCAAATTTGTTTAAACAGGTTTCTCGTATGAGTATATATATATATATATATATATATATGCTCTTATTCAAATACATCCACGGATTTCATTTTATTATATGGGTGGCAGCAACTCTGATTTTCCGCTTTTCTTATATTTTTTGCCAGGACTGATTTGTAAGTGTATAAGTATATGTGTTTGATTATATATATATATATATATATATATATATATATATATATATATATATATATATATATAATTGTGTGTATTTTCATACATATTTACGAAAAATATCCACTTGGTTCTAAAGTAAACACTCATCAATTATTCAATTGGGATAAGAGTACAGACACTGAATACATGTAAGTGAAAGAAATTCGTGTCTATATTTAGTTAGATCACTTGAGCTTAATTACATTCACATACGGGAATGATTTGGCTTGTGTATTAGCAAGTTATGAAATTTGTATTACTTTGTTAATAGTTTTCTAGATTGCGTCTGATGAACTTTCGTGTTTGCTTAAATTACAATTGGACATATTAAATTGTGCTCCAAGAGGTGGGTGGTAGTCGGCGTTTAAACGTTTGACTCTGTTGTTTCCAACATGTTAATTAATGTTGCATTAAGTAATGTCTGTGCAGAGCGAATTTGATTTACTTGCTGAACATACGCTTATTCATTATCAGTCAAGAAATATTTTGTTCTCAAGAGCTTTTTTCAAATTCGACACTGATTCTTGCCGTCTTATGGTCTACGATCATTCAATATAGAACCATCCTATTATTCCACATTCCTCACCCAAAGGGCGTAATACCGGCTCCTGCTGATGAGTCGCCAGTAAGCACGAAACGAATGTGCATGAGATTATAATTTCCGTTCATACTGTCTTTAGGTTATCCTTCTGGTCACAACTGAACTAATTTGTTACAAGTTTCATAACACCTAATACATACTCGCATTGCAAGATCTTGTTCAAGTATTCGTATTTATTCATAAACTTGTGATCAAAGCACACTTTCTAAATTCGGTTAGATAAGTTATTAACCAGCTTAATTTTTTAGTAGTTGGGGACGCTGCTTTAGCAGTGAATGTATTGCCACGTGAACGTGGATATCCTTTTTATCGATTTTGCCAAGAAGTCGTCGTTCTCTCGAAAAATTTTGATATTTTACTTAGAAAGAATAATCTCTTTATTTTCCTACAATGTGAATTTGATCTATGGATCGGCTTTGTTGGTCGGTCACAAAATAATGTCTAGAATCTCTAGTTATTCGAACAAAGTACATTAGATCGTCCACATATCTTCTATATAGCATGCGTGGCTAAATTATGTTATATGGCCTGGTTTGTTATAGGTGCTATATAACTGCTTTTGACAACATCATTGAACTGGCGAAAGTAGTCACCAATAAACAGAAGCTGAACATTTTCTGTGCAAGCCAATATGAGTCCTCCTTTGTCCAATACAAAAATTGAACAAAACTGATAATCGCTTTGCATAACGTCGCAGAAGATCATTGCTGTCTATTCTAGTAGAATGTTTGTAGCCAGTGATGTTATGTCTAATAAGATCAGTATTTCATAGAAAAAGTTCTTCTTTTGTTTAATTATCCTAGTAATTCGAGAAATATTTAACAGTCCATGCGTTTATGATGTTTCGCATTGGATGCAAGAGATGGCATTACACCTTAGAAATAAGATAAGATTAAGTGTTCACCATTGGAATTATTTGAGGCATTGGTGGAATTTATTGACTTACAGAGGCATTCCATATTGCTTTGTGTGATTTCTGCCAATTTGTATCGTGTGACAAATTTCTCCTACAAAGATTTCAATATTCTCTGGAATATTCTATCGATCTTGCGACGTATTTTTCCATCTTTCTGACGGCGAAATGGATTTTTTTTCTAACTTGATTGAACCACCTTTCTGTCCGGTGTCTTGTTTAAAATTCCACTGGTCATTAACTACTATTCCCATTGCTGCGTTACAAGTTACAGTTGTTAGAATACCAGTTCCAGATCCTCTGCATGATTTAGCGAGTCGTATATTTCTATAAGTTTCAAGAGTTAGAATTTCATCCGCGTGCCACTTTGAGATAATTGGATTTCTCTTGAAGCTATTTTGAAGTGGTTTTATTGTGCTCACTACTTCTAAATTTGATATTTATGCATTAAATACATCTGAGGTGACATACATTTGTTTAACGTTATAAAATATTTTACCCGAGGTCTGTAAATTTATAGTGTAATGACTATACGGAATCCTTTTATAACACAGAAATATTCTACAACTGTTAATATTTTCATTTTGTAGGCCTAAAAGAATTAAACTTAAATATTTCGAAGGTAATACACTCTAGCTTGGTCGGAATTCGAAGCATTGGTAACACATACACGGTTAGCAGAAGAACTAGAAAACAGGAAATTACCAATGAATCTATGGTCCAATTTGATGTTTTTATCGTTGTTTATAAGCTCAGCCTTTGGAAGGAAAACGGTGATGCTCTGCAATTTAATCCAAAATGGATATCTGAATTTACTGATTTTTAAATAGGACGCAAGAGAACTCATAATATCCTGAACAGCAAACATTCAGTTTAGGTTTAATGCTGAATTCTTCCATCAGCTCAATTATGCCACCATAGGAACCAGTACTACTTTTATCGTAGCCGATATATGCATGCATGTTCTAGTATAAACCTTCTTACGTAATGAAATTGACCAATGAATGATATATAAGGGATATGTGGGTGATTTGCTTATCTTTATTTCAAAAGCTGTATATCCTGGATGAATCTTATAGCAGACCAAAAACTCCGACCCATACATTAAATTCACACTGAAGTCAGAGGAAATGTTTCCGTTACTTACTAACCAACTGCTTCTAGAGAACACGTGAAGTCCACGTTCACGGTACAGTACATTCATTGCCAAATCAACGTCTAGAAATCTTATAAGAGGAACCCAATAACTACCATATCTAACCAGATCAAGAAAATATGCTCGAATAACAGTGCCGATGAAGTACTAAATACTTTGAACAATATCGTCAAATGAACACCTATCCACATAAATAAAATCCTAGCCAGTTCCACGTAAAGGCAGTCTGTCTGAACCTATCTTATCTAGAATATCTGAAAAAACATCAATGATGACGAAGAATCACAAAAACAAACTTTCCAAATTTTAAGATATACATCCCAATTAACGCAGAGATAGTAATGTCTTCTAACGCCAGAGGTCAACTTCCTTTATTCGTTTAAAATTTTCGTCTGTACATGCAGCAGTAAATGCATCGAAAGAAAACTGAAAGGGATTATCAATAATGCCCATCGAAACCTCACCAAAAATAGATTCGGATCGAAGAAGCACCATCTACAAAATCAGCAATTAACAATTAAATAATCAAAACATGGCACCTAATGATCAAAATTCATTTCTCCCTTCTATACAAAGCGAGGTCCGAAAAACTCGTCTATATTTTTACCACATATGGCTAAAGTTCTACGATCTCATACTTTTTAGCTCATAAATGACTCACAAATTTTCATGCGTTTGCTCTAAACACTATCGGTCCCAGTCGTTAATATTTTATGCACTATTTTGAAAAAATCTGATGTTAAACTCTCCTCTCAAGATATACTTGTATGTGAGATTCTTGGATGATATGTTTCTAATTTGAAATCATGATGATAATGAGTTTTAAAATGTCTAGATTTAGCCAACCAGCTGGGTGAAATAAAATTTACATTAAAAAAGCGAACAATGATGGATTACACATTCTGGATGTGAAAATAAAATGGAATGGACCCTGATTTGAAAGAGGTATTTTTACGAAAGAGACTTATTCGAGAATCCTTCTCAATTTCTTTTTAAACCACCCACATTGAATGAAAATAAGCATTCTTAAATCCATGATATTAAGGAGTTTTAGAAGAGTGGATTTTAACTATCGAGATAAGGAATTGAAGAAATTAAAGGATATATTCAAATAAACGGCTTTCCGACAATTATAACAGAGAGGTTCATGAATGAGATGCCGCAGTGGTTTAAAGGTAATATAATAAACCAAGTAAAGAGAGAAATAGAACTAGAAAATCGCAAAAGTATGGTTTCACTGGATTAAAAATTGAGCAGAAAAATAAGAATAAAAGCAGCTAAATACAATATAAATACATTTTTAAGCCAATCATTTACTATTTGAATAAACTACATAACCAAAAAATTGAAATCTCAATAAATCAGGATTATATTCGATAACTTGCAAAGATAGCAAGCTCAGAAATATAGGCGAAACAATTTGCTCTATAAAGTTTCGCATAGATTAACACAAAACGGCTTGCAACTATGGATACATTCAAACGCGATACTTCCGGTCGAGTAAAATGTATGCGAAACTATTGGAGGTGAGAGCGGCATATCTAATTTTCCTTTCAATATTTATGCAATGCGGTTTGATCTTCGCTATTCAGTTTGCCGTTATATTCTGATGATCATCATGGAAGGTCGAAAATCGTCAAAGCACGGGACTGGTGGTAGTTTTGCTTTGTTGTTCGACGACTGGTTAAATACAATGGGATTGGTGTGCACTTCAAGCTATCAAACATGATTTAAAGAATTGTTACCACCACCCGCGCAATCAATGATTACTCAATTGTATGACCTATATATATCTGTGGCAAAAGTTGCAAAACCGTTGATGTTCGTGACTGCATAGAAATTGTGCGGCCGACATTTCCAGTCGAGTACGATGTATGCGAGGCTACTAGAGGTGAGAGCGCATATTTAATTGTTTTCCATATATATGCCATGCGGTTTGATCCTCGCCAGTCAGTTTGCCGTCATACTCTGATGATAATCGTAAAAGGTCGAAATTCGTCAATGCACGGGACTGGTGATAGTTTTGCTTTGTTGTTCGACCACTGGTTAAATACAATGGGATTGGTGTTTACTTCCAGCTCGTAAACTTGATTTAAAGATTTGTTACCACCACCTGCGCAATCAATGATTGTTTAATTTTAAACGAACATTGGTTGCGGGGTTGGTGATAACAATTATTATAATCAAGGTTGCGGTCTTGATATAAACACCTGACCGAATAATTACTTACATATGTCAGTATAAACTAAGAATTGTATAGTTGCCTTTTCTACACTATACAATTCTTAGTTTATTCTGACATATGTAAGTAATTAATGGGTCAGTTGTTTATATCAAGACCGCAACCTTGATTATAATAATTGTTTAATTTTGTTGATAACTTAAATTGAAACGCCAAGAACCTGCTGTAATGCAATGAATTTGCAGACCAGGTTGGTTTATGGTAAATTGTTCTATTTAATTTACCATTAGTTTCTTTCTTTAATAGTACATCTAAGAAGAGCATACCATCATTTTTCTCATGCTCTGACGTGAGACCGATATTGTTGTATGCTTTGTTGAAAGGTTAAAGCAATGTTCGTTATTATGGCTTGTTCTTATGGACAAGGAAAATGTCATCCACCGAACGTATTTATTAAGCACATTTACTTATGCTACTTCTAAGTGATGTATTCTCTAGATACCCTAGAAAAATCTCAACCAACACTGGAGATAAAGGGCTCCCCATTACTACACCATCAGTCTGTTCATAAATGCTTCCATTAAAACGAAACCGTATCTCTTTCGTGAATAATTAGATAAATTTTCGCAGAGTGTGTCCTGGCGTCGGCGATGGTAATATTTTATGTATTACCGCTTTGACTATATCATTAATTTCATCACTTGAAACATTTGTAAACAAAGACGTAACATCGAAATATACTATAATTTTATTTTTAACATTTAGATCTTGAATTGTGCTTATAAACTCAATCGAATCGGCAACTGAATAATTACCTATTAGTTTGCGTAATGTTTTAAGTTTACAAACTATCTATTTAGCCAACGCATGAATCGGAGAATTGACCGCTGATAAAATTGGCCTCATATTACAACCATTTTATGCTTTTGGTAATCCGTGCATTGTCGGTGTGGATGATCCAACTGGCTTGAGCTTCTTCGCAGTAGTCTCATCAATTAAACCGGCATCCGTCACGATCTTAATTTCATTTATTACTTTCCGTTCCACTTTGTCTATTTCATCTGATTTATCGTCTAGACGCGTGAATTTTGTATTGTCATTCAACACGTTTTCCATCTTTTGTAGGTAGTCAGATTTGTTCATTATAACAACGCTTTTGCCTTTAGCAGCGCGTAGTATTCTGATCTGAATTTCTACTGATATTTTGAAATGCATTTAAATGTTGCTCTGTCAATGCATTCTGTTCTGCGCATTTGGATGATTTCAAATTTGATTCTTGAACAACTAATGTGGCCTTGAACCAATTTATATAATCAATTCAGGATGAACTAAGTCTTTTTGCATGAATAAGATTTCGCAAGTTTTTGCCAGCTGTTATGAGGAAAGACCAAACAAGAATATTGAAGAAATTAAAAAATGATATAAAACCCGGAATTTTTTGTGATTCAATACCGACTGATATTGATAAACTTCTGCCTAATTTATCAAAAACATCAATCGACCAGCTAACAATATCGATGGGCGGTAATTATAGAAAACGTTCTTCTAATAAATGCAATGTTGATTTTGAGACATCATTTTAATTGCTATTTGAACAAACATCCGACTTAGAACCTATTAGTATTCATTATAAAGATTGGTTCAAGGCTACATTAGTTGATCAAGCTTCATATTTGAAATCGTCTATACTAGCAGAACAGCATGCATTGACAAAACAACAGTTAAATGCGTTTAAAATTATCAACAGAAATGCAGACATCAAAATACTACGCGCTGATAAAGGAAAGAGCGTTGTTATAATGGACAAATCTGACTACATACAAAATATGGAAAACGGTTTGAATGAGGATACAATATTCACGCGTCTAGACGTCAAATCAGTTGAAATAGACAACGTAGAGTACAAAGTAATAAATGAAATTAAGATCGTGACAGGTGTCGGTTAAATTGATGAGACCACTGCACAGAAGCTCCAGCCAGTTGAATCATCTACATCAGCAATGCACGGATTACCAAAAACACACAAAATGGTTGTCCTATAAGGCCAATTTTATCAATGATCACTTCTCCGTTTCATGCACCAGCTAAATGACTAGTTCGTATACTTGAACCATTGCGTAAACTACTCGGTAATTATTCGATTGACGAATCGTTTGAGTTTGTAAACAAAATTCAAGATATAAATGTTAAAATCATGTCTTTGTTTACAAATATTAAAAATGATGAAACCATTGACATTATAGTCAAAGCGGTAGAACACGACATATTACAATCGCCGGTGCCAAGTCACAATCTACGCAAGCATATCTTATTATGCACGAAATACGTACGGTTTCGTTTTAATGGAAGCATCTATAAACAGACTGATGGTGTGACAACGGCGACTCCCTTATCTCCAGTGTTGGCTGAGATGTTTCTATAGCATCTAGAGAACACATCATTAAGGAGTGACAGAAGTAAATGTGCTTAATATATACGGTATGTAACCGGTATTGTCCCTGTCCTTAAGGACAGGTCACAGTCACGAATATTACTTCAAAGTTTCAACACAACACATAAGAACATCGGTTTCACGTTAGTGCACGAGAAAGATTATTGTCTGCCTTCCTTATTTGTACTATTAATGAAAGAAACTAATTGTAAATTAAATATGACAATTTACCTTGAACCATCCTGGTCTGCATAGTATTTGCATTACAGCAGTTTTGTGCCATTTCAATATAAATTATCAACAGTTCGTGGTTACTTTTCAAGAATTGACAGGTTGATTAGTCAAGATTCAAAAGACAAGGATTATAATAAATCAATTAACCATTTAATGTCTAATGGCTATCCTAGACCATTTATTGATTGAAATATTAAAATGAGAAGTAAGCAAAAACAGGTTTATTTCAGACCATAAATGAAAGCAGTCTATCTGAACATCCCATTTAAAGGGGATGCAGTTTCCGGAACAGCACAGAAGAGTGTTGAAGCAGCATTAACACGTACATATAATGCAACTAAACTACGAGTGTTATTTAAGATAACACACTATCCGTTACCAGTATTTAAAGAGATAATGCCATTAATATCGACTTCAAATATTAGTTACCAATATACATGCGCAAGCTGTCGATTACCTTACGTAGGCCGATCGACCAGACGGTTAATTACTTGAATGAAGGACATTGCAACTTAAACGCCTATTTCAAATCAAATAGTGAATATACGTCTGCAATTGCGCAACTAATCGATGAAACCTCACACGTATTCTTTCTAGACGTAGCATCTAAAATAATTGCTAAATGCAATAACAAAAGGGAGCTAGTCACATTTGAAGCCTTATGGATAAACAAATTGCTGCCGGATTTATGCAAGCACAAGAAGCATGTTCAGGCATTGAGCTTGAACTAGAGATAACGCGCGCAATTGGTTGGTTTCCTATTCGCACTCTCTCCATGTTTACATATTTCTATATTGTTTCGCTTTTCAATTTATATATAAAAAGTTGTTCATTTGTAGATACTTGAAAAAAAGATCAGAAAGAAGTGGTTCTTGTATCTGATAAAATTTCTTTTTATTTATACATATGGATATAGTACTCAGAATTGTATTAAGGCTCACATTCCAAAAGAATCAATAAAATATATAGTTGCTAGTAGACCATATTCTGATTAGAGACATTTGACTCTCACTGTTGCTTATACTATATTTATATATCAATAAATATCCATAAGTTCTATAAACGTAGGTATTTATGTGTTTCGTATATATGTGGTCATAAATATATAACAAATCACAATGTTGCTTATATTTATTTTTACAGATGCATAATTGTATGTGAGTTTCATATGCATTAATGTGCATTTTATAAATTTAAATAAGGCGTTTTAAATATTATATATATATATATATATATATATATATAATTATTTATTTTAAATACATGGAAATATATTATATACAATAATTTCGTTAAGTTGGTTAACTTAGGAACGTGCATATTGTTAGTTAATGTAGAACGTTAATATAGGTTACCTATATTTTAGCCTTATTATATCTCCATTTTTATCTTTATTTAGTCTTAACCTAAGCGTCGCTCTGGCCTTTACTCTCTTTCTACCGAGGTAATTTGCTGTCATTGGTTTATTCTTCGGGTCATATCTGAACTAAATGCTACTAAGTGCGCAATACCTAATACGCAAATTCACATACATTAGTTCTTTGCCAAAAGCAGTATCTGACAGTCAAGTTTTTTTGCAGTTTCGAATTTTGATTTTAATTACAGTGACATCGCAACACAACAGTTATACCACACGTGTTCGATAATTTCTCTCTTCCCTCCAACATTCTTCACATTAGATGAGATTATGTATAGCGATAACTTGTGATAGCTACATTTTACTGAGATAAGGGTTAGTCTGCCATTTGCGGTATATATATCTGCTATTTTGAGTATTGTACTGTGTATGTGTGATTAGAGGCCTGAGGATGGTACGGGAAGTATCGTACTGAAACTTTGCCAGTCAACGAAAATTAGATCGTGCTTCATTAACAGTGATTTGCATGGACGATGTTGAAGCCTTCGTAAGAAAATGACAAATCTCCACCTAGCCAATTTGAAGACAAACACGATGCTTACTTGGAAATGGAGACCAATCAGATTTGCGAACCTGATAGAGAAAAGTGACAACCCCGCAGAACACAAATCACGGAGATTCAACAGTTGAAGCTAGCACTGGGGAAAAAATTTGATTTTAAGAATTGTTACCACAACCCACGCAATCAATAATATTTAATTTCGTTGTCTATATATATGTTTGTGGCGAAAGCTACAAACAACAAATGTTCATGACTGCATAGAAATTGTGCAGCCGACATTTCCAGTCACGAACAATGTATGCAAGACTACTAGATGTGAGAGCCGCAGATCTTATTTTGCTTTCCATATATATGTTATGCGGTTTGATACACGCTAGTCAGTTTGCCGTCGTACTCTGATGAATAAGTTGGTATGGGCTCGCCTGTAGCTGTTGCGAGAAGAACGCTTAGCGACATCTCAGCCATTGAATCACCTTTGAGAACTGAGACTGCCACATCTGTGTCTACGATGTACTCTTCGCCAGGCGAAAGCTACAAACAACAAATGTTCATGACTGCATAGAAATTTTGCAGCCGACATTTCCAGTCACGAACAATGTTTTGAAAAAAGACAAACTTGGCAAGCATAAAAAACTTCTGGTGGTTATAACACCAGTTCTTTGAAACATATTTATTAAAGGATTGCGGAGATCTCGATCGCCGCCTACCATTATAATTTGACTTGGAAACGAATTTTGATCGAGCATTCACATGATTTATCTCCGATTTGATAATGGCCAATCCTTCTAGAACTTTGGCCATGTTCGCCACTGTTCTCTCTAAGGAGGAGATTCTATCATCTTGCGGGGGTGAAGAAAAGAGTGATGGATTCACTTTGGGTTCCAAAACCCTATATTCTAACTCACATCTCTCAGATAAGTCATCTATATAGAGAGTGTGTTGGGGAGCTGTCTGGCAAAGAGTTTTAATGTTTGGGGAAGATTGTTAGTAGAAGTTTGTATTTCCCAGTATTTCTATCGTACTCTGTTTATTATCTATGATCATGAATTCTAAACGCGTAATGCGTAATGCATGGAGGTAGACCGTTTTATGATTTTTTACCCACAAACATTCCACGTTCTTGATATTGTCCAGTACAAAAGGAAAAAACGAACAGAGGCCCCGATGGCCTTTGATGACAATGTATTATTATTTCAACACAGAACAGCGTCACTCCTTCCAAAAATTGAAATTGTCCCGTAGGGAAGACGAACAGAGGCACCGTTGGCCTTTAGTGCCAATGAATTATTATTTTCAACAGCAAGAATAACACACTGCTTCCAAAATTTGAAATTTTCCTTTAGGGAAGACGAACAGAGGCCTCGTTAGCCTTTGAATGCTCACACCACAAATTCACGAATATATACCCAACAAAATTTTAGAAAAGCCAGGATCAGGGTGTAAAGAAAACGCGAATGTTAGTCGATTTATCCCAAATAGATTTGCACAATCACGGTAAAGAAAACACAAATGTCAATCTATTATTATATCCTCCAATACACACCACGAATATATATATATATACCCAAAAAATTCAACAGATGACCACGATTTATCCCAAATAAATGAAAAAGGAAGTCAATTTTATTTATACCAAAAAAATCAGAACAATAATCACTATCCTGGCGCGGTCGCCAATTTTGTAAACGCCCCGGCTTCAAGTAAATGCCGTACGACGTTACAAACTCGGTTAAGGTGCTCTGAATAGAGATTAGTTGCTGATATGGGGGCCCTTAAGAGGGCCAGGTAATACGTTCGCTTGAAGTCTTCCGAAGTGAAGATGTCCTAGAGCCTTGGGTGGACTCTGGTTGAGTTTTGGCTCCCGTGGTTGAGCTGTGATCGCGTTGTGTATGGTGTCATGCAGGTCCTGCACTCAATTGGCTCGTCTCTCTGGTATCTCGCATCAAGACGAGTAGGGATTGACAACCGGTAAAGTGCAATATGCGCTGACAGCCGATCGAGCAAATACGCGAAGCAGGTAGAATGCAAATGCCACAACTGACTTGCATGGTAAATTACCGTGCTTAAATAGCATGCAATGTGTGCTTGCATACTATTGGTTAAACGTCGTTTAACGTGGTTAAACGGCAATTTGCTTTTTTCTCATTGGTGCAACGTAAATAGATTTGAATTTTATTTACGCAATATGTCACCGATTGATTTGTGTCGTTACAAAACTTCCTATAATTCGAACAAAATTAATTTCTTCTTTTTCATGATTTGTTTGTGAATGATAATCTGTTGGGGCTGCTTTTCTCTGCTTTAGTTAAGATTTATTCAAATTAGACTATTTATTTCTGTCGTAAATCCTTTTCTATGTCGTAATGGTTTTACTAATTATTGTTAAATGATCATATTACATCAGTTATTGGTGTTTTTTAATTTAAAAATAAATATTTTTCGTGTTGCGACACTATCTTATTATTACCTTTATGTAATGATATATAAGTTGCAACCGTATTGGACTAGTTGATAGAAATGAAAGATTTTACTTTCCAAGCTTAATTTCAAGTTATTTATTGGAAATCCCCGTTTAAATGCAAATATATTCCACATCTGTGTAGTTCATTTTATTATAAGTTCAGGCGTGTTTCATTAACTTCAACACAATTATTAGTCTGCCGTTGTACACACCACTAAATAATCCCAGTATAGATTTTTTTTAAATTTTCTATTAGTGAACTTTATAAACAAATAAATTCATTTAACTTTAGAAGACGAGAACGTAATACAGTATTTAAATATGGTCACACGCAAAAATTTAAACACTAGAAAGATTAGGAAGTTTGTAAACTTATCTTCATTTTTAACCGCAATATGTTGTCCAGGTTAACACTAGAGTCATATGAGATACGATCGAGGAACATATCATAAATGGAAAAATCGTTAGTCCAAATATTCGACGAGGCATTAACCATTAGCAGGAAAGCAAAACCGGATAAATCCGAGGAATTACATATTCAGAGTAAAAGATTAAAGTTGTGATAGAACAACGAATTATAAATTAAATTTTGCCTATTTCTTCAATGTGCTTTTCGTTGAATTATAGCGCTTCATTTAGACTTTATTTCATTTTAACTAATGCCTTATAATTCTACTGATATTAGATCGGAAATATCCATTTATGCACGAGGCCCTCTCGCGATTGCTTCAAATTTTATAAATTGATACGAGTCTAGATGTGCAATAAAATACATTCACTGGATGAAGAAAACAATTGAAGTTTTTGGAACCTCTGTCTATGATCTGGTGTACATCGGTATGCTAAACTTAGTAAATTTACGTTGATGTAGAGAAATTTTTCGTAAGTGTAGATTTAATTTTAAAATGAGTTACATAACCATATGACACGTCTGAAAATGATAGATGTTTACTCGATAATACGTGTAAAATAGTATAACTTAATATTCAGGGATTTTAATGAAGAAGAATATAATAGTATATATCTGAATTAGATTATGTAGATGAATAGTTAGGTGCGTGTATTTGTTAAAGGTAAACTAAAATTGGTTAATAAGAAGTTGTATTGACTCTTATGATAGTGCAATGGGCCGAAGAAGAGGGCTACTTGTGTGCTGTTTTAATCTGTTTCCCGTGGTACTACGGGTGTGACTATTGAACGATAAATGAGGATGACCGCGGAACAAGCGATCGAAAAGTAAAAAAATACGAATAATTTTCAATGATAAAACTAAATATAAAATCAATTATCAGCGGGTACATTTGATTATTACTGAGCATATAAGGATGCGCAATTTTTCACAAACTCTTTATGGTTACATTTCTATCTAAACCATTCTGAGTCTCCATCTCTATCTTCATCTCTCTCCTTCCCTCTCTCTCTCGTACTAAGATACCACATTTTTTCTCTTATTATTCTCATTTACATTTTAGCTTTTTTAAATTTCTTTCGCTGTTCCTACCTATCACAGCATCTATCTCGATCTCTCTCTCTCGTACTAAGATAATACATTTTTTCTCTTTTTATACTCATTTACATTTTCTCTTTTTTTAAATTTCTTTCGCTGTCCCTACCTATCACTGCATCTATCTCGATCTCTCTCTCTCTCGTACTAAGATAAAACATTTTTTCTCTTTTTATTCTCATTTACATTTAAAAAGATTTCTTTCGCTGTTCCTATATATCACTGCATCTAACTCGACCTCTCTCTCTCGTACAAAGATAAAACATTTTCTTCTCTTTTTATTCTCATTTACATTTTTTTAAATTTCTTTCGCTGTTCCTACCTATCACTGCATCTATTGCGATCTCTCTCTCTTTCGTACAAAAATAATACATTTTTTATCTTTTTATTACATTATATCGTTTTTTAAATTTCTTTCGCTGTTCCAACCTATCACTGCATCCACCTCGATCTCTCGATCTCTCACAACGCTTCTCTCTCTATCTCTTTATTGCTATTGGTTTTTTTAAACCTCTCTCTAGCGCACGCCAAAAGAAGTTTTAAATAGAAGTTTTTATATTTCTAATCGCTATTGGGATCAGGGAGGTGACATTGAAACTAATTCTGGCAATAATTTTAACACAAAAAAGAATGAGAATAACACGGTAAGACATCGTACCAGACTTCGACTTGAGGAGATATTATGCCCTGACGAAAGAGAGGTTATGCATAGTACACGAACTAAAGCATAATATATTTTACCTGTATATTTCACTAGTTCGCCTTTATTTTCTTTTCCTGTAAAAAATGACAGTAGCTCAAAACGAACCAAATAATAATTGATATGTAATAAGAACCCGGAAATACTTGTCAATTTGTGGCACAAATTTATGTAGAACACATTTTTATTGTTATTTACCAATATTTATTGTTACTCAATAATCAATGTGTTTAGAATGTGGCAAATTGTTGCATATGTGAACAAGTTATCTTATGAAATCCCCGCATGTAATTTCCCAAATAAATTTTTACACAAATAAGCATTTTATTCCAAATGAATACTGGTAAAAATCAATCTAGAATTTATAGTTATGATGTTTTAACATCTTTCGAAAAGAGATTTAATCTTCAAATTAGCAAGCGGATCATTTTTTATTTAAGCCAAAAACGCTGATCTAAAAGCGTTACATTAATTAACAGCACTTGAAGTATTTAAGCATCAGCTAATTATTGTCTAGCGATCATTATTTTAGGGGAAATATTTTTTGCTTTTTTCTTCTCAAATATTCAAATTCGGTTGCTTTGAACTAGTTCACCTGTTCACAATTTAAATGTATATGTTTTCTATCTGGATGCGCTCAAACAGTTTACAAAAAGGGTAGTATTAAATCATTGTTGCTTTGGTAGTATTTAGTTTCTTTCTACATATCTTTCGAGTTCTACGACCAGATTGATGTCGATTTTTGCCTCCTTCATTACAAAGTACTTTTGAAGAAGAAAATCCTGCAAATATACACCTACCAAGGAAAAAATTACAGATTTAATATAAAACCTCGCCTGGTTCGGATAAATGAAACCAATAACAGAACACTCTATCTGAATGTACCTTTCAAAAGAGGATTTCCCAGCATCTACAATAACTAGAAGAATAAACCGAATCAAAGGAAAAAATATTCAAGATGTTCAGTAAAACATCAGATTTAACACCCAGACTTTAGTTTAAATAAACGTATGACTCACCTGGTTCACTTGAAGGAAGTCTGTCTGTACCTATCTTTACCAGGAAACCTTCCAGCAACAATATTGACTAGAAGAATAAAAGTAATCCCAAGTTATTTTAACTTTTGACAAAGAGTGATCTAAAAAAATTGACTAACAACGGACATGAAATTTACTACAGTTAAATACTGTTTGTTGCGAAGAACTAATATATATGCAAGTATGTATTAGGTTTTGCGAACCTAGTTACAAATTATTTCAGTTGTGACCAGACGGATAAACCAAAGGCAGCATGAACGGAAAGTATAATCTCATGCACATTCGTATCATGCTTACTGGCGACTCATCAATTAGAGCCGGTATTACGCCTTTTAACCACTATATGTTTGGTAGAAGAATGTGGAATAATAGGACGGTACAATCTCCTAGACGAATGTGTAAACCTGCAATAGTGAAGCAAACATCATATAAAGTCTACGACAATGCGACTTCAACGCTAACTCACACTATATAATATATATACCGAGTCTGTAAAGGAAACTAACACTATGGCTATTGGGTTAGTAACCGATACCAACATTATTGTACCGAAAAAAGGTACATTGTACTAACACTATGGTTTCCGAGTCAGTACATGATACCAACCTGATGGATATCAGTTTATGCTAACGTTCACCGAAATTGAGAATTACAA
>JAQBSW010009964.1:0-26360 GCA_029291075.1 Eudiplozoon nipponicum | reverse complement strand
TATATATATATAAACGGAACATTATACCGGATAGCAAAAAAAATTCATAAAATATTCTTGTTTCGTCTTCTATGAGAATTTGTCAAGTGCTGTTAAGATTTTACCGCAGATTGGATTGGAATCAGGGCATATTTGTGTAGGAATCTGGAATTCAATCTACTGAGCTCCTCATGCTGCGCGCTACGCGCAATTTGCGGTCATATATCAATTTTTCTTCTTGGTTAGTTTGCCTTGTGTAAGTTACAAAATCACAGATCAGGGTTGGAAAGTTTTATAACTTGAGATGCTAGTCAGATAACTGAGGATAAGTAGCGCGAGAATCTTTTAACGTAATTTTTGAAGAAGCCGGTGTTCCGTATGGTTTCTATTCACCATTTTGGTGATAGTGAAACTATGTCTGGAACGATGGTGATGGTACCTTTTTATATTATATTCCATATAGGGAGTTGATTTTGATGTTGCATTGACGAAGAATTTACTTGAAATTCACTTTAGTAATGCTTAAAGACGCATACGTATTTGAGATCGCATCGTCTATTTTTTCCACTTATTGACCAAGTATATAGTGGACATAGGGTCTAGTGCCCGGCTTCTACGGAATTGTCGCCAATAGGCAAATGACGCATATTTGCAAAAGTTAATACTTTGGTATAATGAATTCCGCATACCTCTTGGGTCTACTTTAACTAGCCTTTTATAAGTTCACATCGTCCAATGTGCAATCGTCTATGTATTAGTGCGCCGCAAAATTGTGCATATACATATTCCAGAACATGAATTTGTCAACAGACTGTTCGTGAACCAATCATTCATTTAAACTTAACACATAAAATAATGGGCCAAAAATAACACACGAATCATGCATTTATGTACTACAGTTGCCATTGTAATAAATCGTTTCGGAAGTCCACCAGAACCAAATCTAAAAGCTTGCATTTGGAGTTTTGAAATCCTTATTCAACGAGGGATTGGTAGAAAAATGACGCTAGTTCCTGATTTGTTTTCTTTTGCCATTATATGTCTTCTATCTTTCAATAGTCGGATGCATCAAGTGAATTTCTATATTGTTTAAACAGAAATTCAAGGTGGAAAATATTTTGATTCATGACACTTCTTTATTCGTCATAAATCGAAACAGAAGGCAATTTTTAACTTACGAATCTCTAGCTGTACAGCTCAATATGTGCAAGTCTTAATTCAAATGTATAAATATGACATAAAGACGAAAATCCCGGACAAAACACGTGTGATTTAATTTTCTTTTCATATAAATATAATTAATCGACAGCGCAACGAAAGCTAATCCTTCCTTGCAATTGGAAAATAAATCAAATACTTTCCTGTAATCTTCCTCCTATTTAACACACGTGTGTTCCTGTTTAATACACCTAATTGTGAAGAAATGATATTGTGGTAGCAAGATTCAATTTTTTGCGCGATTTATTGGAATCAGTGTAGTATTCATTTTTTAGGAAAATATTTAATTAGCAGGCACAATATAGCTATTTTACAGGTTTATGGACTTCAAATGTGACGAATATAGCTACATATCAGCTATATGACTAGTTAATTGTTGTCGGTTCTAAAAAAACATTTGGAGGAATCAATATACATTTTGGCAGCCTATATTTATTAAAGGATGATTTTTTATTCAGACAGCCAACAGGAAGACGCGTGCAGATGCGCTTTCAAAGATTCCGACCACGAAATGATGAGGTGTTGATGTGGCTCTAGCCAGAGTGGTTGATCTGCTCTCGCCATATAGCAGCGACTGTCTATTTGTCCAAAAACAAAATTTTATAAATATCTGCCTGAGCGAAATAAATTACTTTCCAAACCTAAAGTTTGATAATGGCTTCGCTTAGAGAAGTCCGTTTATCAGATTATTGTTATACATTAGAGGCATAATGTTAATATAAATACCATTAAATACAATGGAAGTTTTGCAAGTACGCTATCTAATTCAAATGAACGAAGCCATATCTATTCAGTCTACCACGTTGGAATACAACAAACTATAACAAGTATTATGCGAAAAATGGAACAAATTTTTAAAATAAAATTAATTCATTCATAGACTTCCATAGTTGAAAACTAAATTACCTACAGTTTCAAATACGGTTTCACAACGATTGGTAACAGCGACAGAAAATAAAAAAACCTTTGAGTATTCAACATTGAAATTCACACACTCCGCGTTGTTACCAAGGGGATTGTACAAAATTGAGGGAAAAAAACGAAACAAGGGACAACACTCGAAGAAAAAAATTCGTATACGGAACAGCCAACAATGCAAACAATTAAACAATAGTTGATTGCGCGGTTTATGGTAACAATTCTTTACGTCAAGTTTGCGAGCTTGAAGTAAACACCAATCCCATTGTATTTAACCAGTCTTCGAACAACATAAAAAAACTACCGCCAGTCGCAACGCACTGACGCGTTTCGACCTTCCTTGATCATCATCAGAGTACGACGGCAAACGGACTAGCGAGGATCAAATCGCATTTCATATATATGGAAAGCAGAATGAGATATGCGGATCTCACCGCTAGTGGTCTTTCATACATCATACGTGACTGGAAATGTCGCTTGCACAATTTCTATGAAGTCACGAATATTAGCTTTTTTTAGCTTTTGCAACACACACACACACACATATTACGGAAGGTCGAACGTCAGTGTGTTGCGACTGGCGGTAGCTTTGTTATGATGCTCGACGACTGGTTAAATACAATGGGATTGGTGTTTACTCAAGCACGAAAACGTGATTTAAAGAATTGTTACCATCACCCGCGCAATCAGTTATTGTTTAATTGTATTGTCTATATATGTGTGTGGCGAAAGCTACAAACAGCTAATTTTCGTGACTGCATAGAAATTGTGCAGCCGATATTTTCAGTCGCGTGCAATGCATGCAAGGCTACTAGAGGTGAGAGTCGCATATCTAATTTTGCTTTCCATATATACTCAATGCGGTTTGATCCTCGCTATTCAGTTTGCCGTCGTTCTATGATGATGATCATGGAAGTTTGAAACGCGTCAGTGCGTTGCGACTGGCGGTAGTTTTGTTATGTTTTCCGACGACTGGTTAAATATAATGGAATAGGAGTTTACTTCAAGCTAGCAAACTTGATTTGAACAATTGTAACCACCACCCGCGCAAACAATTATTGTTAAATTGTATTGTCTATATATGTATATTTTGCGAAAGCTGCAAACAGTTAATGTTCGTGATTGCATAGAAATTGTGCAGCCGACATTTCCATTCAAGTTAAATGTATGCGATACTGCTAGAGGTGAGAGGTGCATATCTAATTTTGCTTTCCATATATACTCAATGCGGTTTGATCCTCACTAGTTAGTTTGCCGCCGTACTCGGATGATCATCATGGAAGGTCAAAACGCGTCAGTGTTTTGCGACTGGCGGTAGTTTTGTTATGTTGCTGAACAACTGGTTAAATAAATGGGATCTGTGTTTACTTCAAGCTCGCAAACTTGATTTAAAGAATAATGAAAACAGTTGGTTATAACTCAATCCATTAACACAACAATGACCAGATTTCAGTCGAAACTTTCAATACAGCGAGAAAGACATTTACTCGCAAACAGATACAGACCAAACAGGAAAGAAAGTAAAACCAAGTCAGACTAATTGACACTCACATAATCAATTGAAAACCCAGGATGTATATAAATGAAAAAATATATCTAAAATGAGAGAAAGAGATAGCGATGGAGAAAAAAGGGCAAGAGGCAAGTTATTGTAGTAGAAATTTATATATTTTATGTTAGAATAAGCTAAGTACTGCTTAAGAAAGTAAGTAAAATTAATTAAGTGGACCGCATTAGGCTATATTAACTACTCACTATGTACACGCAAGAATTGCTGTGGTCGAAGCTCGAACTAATGTAATGTAAGACGGGAAACTCTTCTACTAAGCGAAAAAGCCGCGCACTACCTGCTATTTATAATTGTAAACAAACTTATTTTTTGGTCAGTCAATACCTTAATTAGAGCCCTTTTTTCATCGCTTTCGCCCTAATGCTCCGACTGGTCACTCAGCTACTGCGATAAAAAAGATATGCAGTGAATGAGTATCTAGATTCGAAGGCAAATACGTCACGATTGCATCTCCGGTCACTGTAATTTCCGAAAATATTTGATGAGCGCCTATTAAGTTAAATACCTGTCTATTTTATGAACTGCATATAGTATATTATGCTATTTTTAACTTATACTGATTCTTATATATATATATATATATATATATATATATATATATATATATATATATATATATATATATAGCATTAACGGTCGATATTGCATTTGAATACTCCCTTACATATAGATACAATGTTTCCACGTGATTGAGCAAATGAGAACTAATCTGACGATAAGTTTACTTTTAGTCAATTTCAGTACCGTTTGTTTTTGACAGTTGATTCTGTAAGTGGTAAATGGTGTGTATCTTTATGTAGTTAGGTGATGTAATCTTTGTACAAATAATTGATGTTCGAGATCTGCTAAACTTATATCGATATTTTTTATAATTCACTAATTGAGATGGAATCCAGTGACATTTACAATTAAGGATATGCAACTGTTTTCTTTAAATATTTAAGAATAAATTTATCTCGTTCAATTATTAGAAACTTTTTGTGGCAGAGAACAAATATATACGTAATTTTGTATTAGTTGATGCGCATCTTATAACAAATTAATTAAATGATGACCAGAAAAGTAAAACAAAGACAGCATGAACGGTAACTATAATGTCGTGCACATTCGTTTCGTGCTTTCTTGCGACTCACCAGTGGGAACCAGTAATACGCCCTTTATCCACTATATATTTGGGTGAGGAATGTGGGAAAATAGGTCGCTTCAATCTCCTAATCGAATGTGTAAACATGCAGTAGTGAAGCTAACATCATGTAAAGTCTCGACAATACAACTTAAAAACTAAATCAAACTATAAAATATATACCGAGCCTGTAAAGGATTCCAAAACTTTGGCTATAGTGTCATATAGTACAGAAAAAGTACATGGAATTAACAATATGGTTGCCGAGTCCGCACATGGCACCTACACGATGGATTTCAATGTATGCTATAGTTCACCAAAATTGAGAATTTCTGAACACTTGTTACTACTGTACATCCATACACTCGGGCCTTGATCGATATCAGTTATCACGTTTCGCGGTAATCGTGACATCATTCATTTAAATATTTAACAGTTAGATACTGTTTGTTACGGGTAACTAATACATATGCAATTATGCATTGGGTGTTGCGCACCTAGTAACAAACTAATTAAAATATGACCAGAAGGACAGACCAAAGACAGCATGAACGGCAAATATAAAATCTTGCACATACGCTTCGTGTTTATTGGCTTCTCATCAGTGGGATCCGATATTACGCCCTATACCCACTACATATTTGGGTGAGATATGTAAGAAAATAGGCCGGTACAATCTCCTGTAAGAATGTGAAATGAAGCTAACTTCCTATAAATGCGTCGACAATGCGACTTCAACTCTAATTCACTAAAATATATATATATATACCGAGTCTGTAAAAGGTACCAACACAATGACTATTGTGTCAGTACTCAATACCAGGATTATGGTACGGAGAAGATACCTGATACACTATGATTGCTGAGTCGGTACACGGTATCAATACGATCTATTTCAATGTAACCTAAAGTTCACCAAAGTTGAGAATTAATACTATTTCTGAACACCTGTCACTCCAGCAAATCCACTATTCAATTATGTTCGTACTTAACTTCTGTAAAATATTAAGTTCTTGAGAATTGTTAAACAGATCGAAATAAATAACTCGAAACCAAACTCGAAACGTAAAATCAGTCAATTGCCATAATCTTTCAAAGACAACCAGATAAATCTGCAAGACTTTGATATAAACATGTAATCGTTCGGTCAATAATATGTGAGTTTGTATACAAATGAATGCAATGCTTTCCTCACCATTCAGTACATACTGATATAAAAGCTTGTCAAAATAAAATGTCCATTAGAATGCCTTGGAAAATTTTCCTGGTTAATCGAATTTTATTATTATACCAGACGTGCTTATTTACAATTATATAAAAGCTGTATTGTAAACACATCAAAAGGATTTTCTCTTATAGGTATAACAATACTTTATCATTAAGACGATGCTAAGCGGACGTGGCATAATTGGCATTTAGACTGTAATTGATAGTTTCTTAATTAACTTAGCAACTGGTGCTGTTACAAAAGAATTCAGAGGAACGGAATGGTTTCTGAAATACTCAGAGCACTAGAACAACACAGGACGAATTTTAGGAACAGCCGGAACATTAAAATGGCTTATGAAAGAAATAAGAAAACTTGAATTAGAGGAAACCGTACGATTTAATTCATATGAAGCAGCTGCTTATAGCGTGTCCCTGAAAAAGATCAAAATGATTGTTCAATGTTCTAACAAGACAACGAGTAGTCAAACAACTTAAACATTAGTAAAAGCACATCAGAAATTTTTGATGAAATTCACAAAGAAATACTTTTTGATCAAACGGCATACCTAAATATTTCTTAGCTACTGCCCCTTGTGTATTCCGCTAACAATGCATATTATATCAATTATTTATACAACAAAACAAAAACCAGCAACGATTATCTGAGAACTACCTAAAGGCACAAAATAGATTAAAACTGCAAACTTCATCATCGGGTATCTCGAGTAATTAGACAAACAATAGTTAAATAATAACCAGTGATTGTTGAAAGGCCTCAAATGCATTTCAGGAATTACTTGCTATCATTCGAATGGAGAATACAATGACTATTGTTGGGACCGATCTAGAATTAAAATTCCTGATTTTCCAATAGACATTCATGACCTGAACGAAGTCATATAATGGTGTATAAAAAAATTTAAATTTATATGTAAATATCTCGATCAATTTACTGGTGACTCTACGGAGAATTGCATTGTTTCTCACCTGATTAATGTTCTAATTAATCATCATGAGCAAACAAACAAAGAAATCATAATTGTCCAGTGAACACGTCAAATTAGATATGTAAGTAATATTTTTATTAATATCAGAAACAGAATACATCAATAAAACCACAAGTAAATTCAATAACGAAGATGAGTACACAAATTTTACGTTTTAAATAAATAAAGACAACAAATATCTTTTACCACACATTCAACTGACTCAAGAAAATCCGAGGGACTTGATGTAAGAAATGTTTTATAAATGTATTATAAAAGTCCACACTAGATCGCACTCGATTTATATTCAAAAGAATGAATACAATAATTTCTTCCTTAACTTAATTTATAGAGCTGACCTTCTATCCTCAATAATTATGTATCGTTTAAATCGTATCACGAAGTAAAATGACCCTAGTGTAACAATTTACATTCCTTTCATCTCACGCAGAAATCTGAAGCTGGATGAACAAATTCAATTGCAAATTTGTACTTCATCATACATAATTTACAAATGTACATGAATATGTATTGGCATATATTAAAAGCCGTTAAAGACAATTAAGCAACAAACTACAACAATATTTGCTAAAGTAAATGACAAAAATGGCCTAGCGACGTTAAAAGAGCTACCAATATTGGAGTATATTTTGAGAAAATCTTACAGCAAATTACAAAATCGTATTTGCTGTATTAAACATGGTTAAATAATTTAAATTTGTATACCGAGCCCCGTATATATTAAAAACACATTTTACCAAAATGTTAAATATTTCGAAAAACTTGGTTTTACATTAGATATACCACGGATCACAAAAACCAACAAGCCCAACCGTCTTCGATGACCCAGCAAAATAGACTGTCAACATAAATAGATGAGTAAAGAGCGCCTGAATATAAACATATCGACAAGCGTTTAAAACTGTAATCTAAACGCACTGCATTGCTAGCCAGGTAAGAAAAAGTACACCTGAAAACTGTGACAGGAAGGAAAACAAATGCGAAAAAACACGTGCACATGCAATAGTTTAAAATGCGAAATCCTTCTCAAAATTCAATTTATCACTGAAGGAGTAATCAGATGTCGAGCGTCACCTAGCTCTTAAAAAGAATAAAACAATTGCGAAACTGGATTTATCAAAATTACATAAACTATATCGGTTGAACTCCAGTTGTCTTCTTTAAATCAATTTTGCGATCTTGATATAAATCTAAATCTAATTTTATTTAACCAGTGATCGAACAACATAGCAAAACTACAGTCAGTCACGCCTGGTAAAATAAAATCGTGTTGCTTTTTATATTACACAGTTGATTTAATGAAATTCTATCATCTTCTGCGCATTAAATGTTTGATTTATTCCTGTTGTCTTATTTTTAAAAGATATTTCGGCTACCGTTGGTGGTTGTCTTCTTTAATTCACCCATTATCAAAAGTTTGCGTTATAAAACATATGACAATGGGTGAACTGAAAAGGTGATAGCTAATGGCCATGGAAATGTATTCAAGAAACAAAGCCACTGGAATTCAGCCTGTGTTAGTCAATACGTAGATCAGATTATCAAATAGCTTTGTTGGACTATTACATCTACACACTGAAACAGACAAAATTAACATTCAATTAACTAGAAAAAAGTGCCTCACTGCTGCAAACATATATAAACATAAGTCATTATTAGACTAGTTGTCGATCTCTCAATTAAGTTACAATTAGTATCATTTTTGTTCCAAGAATGAAAGTGTTGTTTAATTCGTACGAACAGAATTGGTCTCTTATTCACAATAGACCTATCTCGTTTTTTAGTGAAATTTTCGTAAAAACATGCTATACAAATACGCATATTAATATTTTATTTTTATTTGATTATACGTTTTTCTAAAAAAAAGTGGTTCAGTTAATATTATCGTAAATGTGGTAAACTAATAAACACAACGTGATAGAATGATATTGTGCGCAAAAACTTACTGGTTTTCTGCAATAAAGTTTTCTGCAACATTGAAGAAATCCTGTGGGTTCTCCGAATTTAAAATCAGCTCGCATTTCTGGCTCGTCCGTAATATTTATTGAAAATTTATCTGATGCTGAAAGTTGTTTAGATAAATAAAAATTAAAGTTCTGAGCGACGTAAATTATAAATTAGTCAGCTTTTTATTTCTGTAAATAATCAAGACAAGATATTCCCTTAATATGTTTCTCTATTTCATCTTAAATTATATAGCTGCTATGAGTTAAGATTTTAAATAATAACATGTATTCATGCTAAGATTTAGGATCAAAACGATCGTAAATTTATTAGTATCTCAATAGAACTGTAACAAAAGTAACACAATGGAATTTACGGAAATCAGTTGACAAGCTGCACCGATGCGAGGTTTTCAGAACCTATCAAACAAAAATACTATAGTGAGTCATCCTCTTATTTACACTTTGTACAAATGAAAGACTAAATTTTCCCCTTTAATTTCCATAAAGGTAACAAAGCTAGCTTATTGAACATTATGCATATCGATAACTTTTTAATTTAGACCTAAACGAAGTTTAATTACGTTTTACATGTTCTTTCGGGCACACATTTCAACATTTAATTCTTATGATAGGGTTTCAACAACATAGTTTATGCGCAAAACAAATGAGATGGAATTTAGGTCCTTTTTATTATGAAGTCGGATTTTCCGCAAACTTTTGTTGAATGTTTGTTACTATCGCGATAGCCACAGACGAATAAACCTACATCGATCTTTTAAAACGCGAAATGAAACGAGATAATTTACTTAATTTGAACTGGTGTCATTCAAAATGACTTTCGATTATTCACTATGCCGATCATCTAATTAGACGACATGCGACAAATGTGAAACGGATGCAAATTGAGAAGACAAAGTTCAATAAGTGCAATGTTCTGTTAACACGAGCTGGGCATCTATTCAATAATTCTGGAAAACTTGTTAACAACAGAGTTGATTTCACTCCAGTTGTTTTCGTACATAGACATTTCAATCTAGGGAATAATCAAATCATGTAGGAATATTTCTTTTCTTGACTGATTACTAATCCAAAACTTGTAATAGAAATATTTTCTATAGCGTACAATTTTTTATAAGTAAGTTTGTTAAATTAGGGATATTTCAATGAGTTAGTCTAAGACGATTTTAATTAGATCAGTATAACCTGCCAGTAGATCATCATAGTCCTACTTGCAAAGCGTAACAAAGAAACAAACAATTTTATTAAATTAAAGCGTTACGTTTTTGTTTTTCCGTTATCATTCTTTTCCTATTTGGAACCTGTTGTTAAAATTATATTTGCATTTCCTAGCATGGCATAGCTGATGCCGTGAGTTCTAAAGCTAAATTTGCAGTAATTTGGGTTATGTGATGCCTCATAGATAAATTTTACCCAGTATTAATGCACCTTCTATTTTGACCTCTATTAAATATACACCTATGAGGCATAATTTACCCTTCGAAAATTTCTACTCCAGAATTCGATCATATTGGTTTTGTCGCTATATTTTTATTCAGAAATTTATTAAAATCAACAGCTCTAAATTCATTTTCAATTCCATGCGAAATATTCAGTTGGACGTCTTAATATATAATTCATCCACTATGCGATTCGGCACTGATATACTTGTCTTCCTATTTTGGTGTATTAATAATAAACCATCTGAACAAGATATGGTCAACAAAATTCCAAGGATAATTCGTTAAAATTAGTGAGCCATTAAAACAGCTAAATTCCTATATTCATTGCTGAATGAGACAATATCTTCCGACAATCCCTAAAACTGGATATACTAAGATGCAGTACGTCATAATACAAAGTCATAGTAATATTTTATAAATTGTACTGCCTACCTTTCTGCTACTTTTTTTCAGCAAAAAAACAATAATATAATAAATAAATGCAAAAATTGCTATTTGATGCTAGCGTTTTGCTTTTAGGGCAGGAGTTATGCATCTATAAATTCAAATCTCTGTACAATTGCACGGTTGGAATATATTTAGTTTACATATTTTGGTCTAAAGCACTGATAATGTTTGCAATTGTAAATCAGACGTAAATCGGGCATAGAAAAGCATAAATATAGTTTAATGAGGCGTGCTGTAGAATGTTTCGATGAAAACAAAAAAAATTGATCGTTATGTGCCTTTTAGTCCGCAGGAAGTCTGTTATCCAAGTTAAAATGTAAGGAATCCAATGAATATTTATCTTTAAAGAAATAAAATTGTTGCGTTTATTTGCATGTCGGCGACAAATTTTCTTGATCTGTTAGTGCCTAAATAAATTGGATACACTGATTGCTTGCACGCAAAATCTGGGTGAATTTGAACTAGTTAAGCAGATTTGTTATTATACACAGAGTTTTTATTGAAAGAAAATGTAGCTGTATATTAAAACCCAAACCAGTCGTTATAGAAAAATATCCACCATTACAAAAAAAGACGATGTTTAGAAAATCAGCAACATTTAACCAAGATCCAGTAAAATACGAACGTCTCCACCAAAAGTAGTTGTTTAAAAAATTTAATTCATACAAAGTTTTCAAATTCGAATTATATTGACAAGAAACTGATTATGGCTTACATTTGTGTGGAAGCGACCATCAAATTTTGCACTTAATTATTCAATCGTAAATTATAAATAAATTTTTCTGATTCGAAGAAAATAGACAAAATAATAAATTGTTTTTTATAACCTAAAGACTTGAGCGAAGAACTTACATTTTACATTAATTAAAAAGGCAGAATATTTTTCTTTCAAGCATATCCGACAATTGGAACAAAATGAAGCTCTGCAGAGATTTATGCTTCCCGCGTTTGCAGAGTTTACAGTGTATTCATGATCCGAATATTTTGTTCTTTTTCCAATTCCTACGCACGCCAAATTATCTTCATTTGATCCATTAGTGTGGATTGAATCTTTGTCTTGTGATCCATTTAAGCGCGTAAACTCAATATACTGTGACGCTTTACTTCCATCTGTCGCACTAATCACGCTTCTATCCTGTGATAAAATCGGTCTACCTTGGTTGGTATCCTTGGCGAAATTTCGTAAATTTGATTCCGTAGTTAATTTGTCAAAATTACAACGCATTTCCAAACTTTCAATAGCATTCTTCAATTTAGTTTTTCGTGCTGACAAACTTCTCGGAGATCCTCCTGTAAGGCTGTAGACAGAATCACGGAAGTGCAGTGCATTGGCGTAGTATGGGCTGCCTCGAAATTGTATTACTTGAACTCCATTTAATTGTTTGCACTTAGTTGTTAACGTAATTTAATCAAAATCATATAAAAACGTGAAAAAGTAAATAAATATAGAGTACAAAATTTAAAGAAAACAATAGATAAACACTATCGCCGAGCAAAATTTAGAAAAACGAAGGTTAAATGACAATTTAATTAATAAACAAATTGGTGGGTGGGGGAATGTAGAACTTTTATACAATTTTCAACAGTGACTAATGAGAAATCATTCAAGATCTTTACAACGACATTGGTGCAACTAAACTCATTTTTACTATTTCAAATACTTTACTAGATTAACTTTTCTTAATGTGTAGAAAACAACAGGAAAGCTACCAGAGTTAGTCAAAGAGCAGATCAGGTAATTCGTATAATTTAATTATAATGTTATGTACGTGTAGAGGTCGATAGCTTTTCATATAAAAATTAAATAATTCTTATTTTTGGACATTTGAATTTCCTGCTTGCTTCTTATACAAATTTAAGTTTAAAACAATCTATTGTGATTTTTAAAGAGTTTTTTCTGTTTATATTGTCGAAATTAAAGGTTTTCCGTAGCTGAATTTAACAATCATGCTTTTTCAAAGGTTTTTTTTGAGAGTTACGCTCTTCTTTTTAAGAAATGCTTAACTGTTGATGTAATATGATCAGTATTTTCCTTCTCATTTGTATTCTCGCTGCCCTTATCTTGTGAAGGACAATTGTTAGCACACGTAGTTCGGTAAAATCTTGAATCTATTACATTTCCATGTGCTCTGGTTTTTGGCCTTGATTGGTGGGTTCTCACTTGTCCCTTCATTTTGAAACCCTCCATGGGCTCGCGGTCTGAAAATGACTTTGGACCAAAATTTTCCATTCTTTTTCCGAAAATTCCAATCCTATCTTCAGGATTGATACCATACTTGCAGGAAAAATCGAGTTGTGGCAAATGTGGTATCCTCATTTAAAAGAGATTTATTTCCATTTAATTTAATTCCTAAATTATTTTGAATTTTCTGCGCTAAGATCCGGTTTTCATGCCTATTCTCTTATACTCAAATGTAAACACAATCTTATCCACGTCACCCCCCTCCAGCACGCACATAGCAACCTATATATTCATTTGTGTACTCTAATAAAGTGACATTTATAGAATAACTATGAGCAAACCCTATAAATTTACATACACACCTATCTGTGATGTATCAATTTATTTAATTGCTGTTCCGAACGCGTAGATGGATCAACAAATTAATTTTTTTATTCCAATCATAATGCAGTAATCCTCAAATTCCCGGTTTGCCTAATCCCATCATGTGTGCAATAGGTTATAAAGACAGAGAGGTTAGTAAAACTGTATTATTCTACGTTTGTAAAAGGCCGTACACGAAGCCTACACTAACGAATTTTATCTCAACCAAAAATTTAAATTCATAAAAGATATGAGTATAAATGTGTATATGGTTGAGATACGATTCGATAGTGTAGGTTTGGCATTCGGTCTTTTTCAAAAGATAGAATAATATTTTATTCTTTCAAGAGTTTTACTTAACTCTCTCTCTATAGCTATAACCCATTGCACACAGGATGAGATTAGGTAGACCGGGATGTTGAGGATTACTGCAATATGATTTAAATAAAAAAAATCTTGATCCGTCTACGCATTCGGAACAGCAATTGAAATAATCGCGACATCACAGATAGGGTTTGCTTATAGTTATTATATAAACGTGAATTTAGTAGATTACACATATGTTTATAAAGGTTGATGTGTGTGTGTGTGTGTGAAGAAAGGGGGCGACGTGGATAAGATTGTGTTTTACATTTGAGTAAAAGAGAGTAGACATGAAAACCGGATATTAGCGCAGACAATAGAAAATACTTTTGCAATTAAAATAAATATAAATATATAATAGAATAAATAATAGAATAATAGAATATCTTTATTTGGATTCAAACCACACATATTCCATCAAATAATAAAATTGGAAATTGTACAATATGTATTTTAAAAAATTATCACATCACAATAATTGTGCAATTAATCTCATGTAGATAGGTATATCTCACTAGTTGTACAATACAATATATCAATATCATACAGTTCGACTGAAAAGAATAATATATACATCATCAAATTAGGAACAATTAAGGTATAATTCGAGTGTAACATTATGCAAAAATTGAGAACCATGACTAGTAATTGATTGTATGTAATGTTAACTAATTTGAAGATATAGTGCATAACATTTCAATTATAATAATACAAAACTTGGAAATAAAAATCTCAAGAAAATCTGTTTTCGATAACAATTATCCTTGTCTTTTATTCAACCATGAGAACGTATTATCATAATACAAAAATAAATATCAGCAGGATTGCAGACTTTTTCAAGTTTAGTAGATAAAGTTTTAAAAGACATCTTAGATGGAGGCATTTCTTTAAGCCCCTTCGGCAATTGGTTATAAATTTTGTAGATTTTCGAGAAAGAGAATAACTTTCTCGCTACCTTCCCCACCAAAGGAGGAGATATTGCCAAATGTCCAGATCTAGTTCCAACTTCATGACTCTTTCTTATCGGAGTTGATTTTCCTATGAGTATGGTGTCAATCCTGAAGATGGGACTACAAAAGAAGTCGTGAAATTTCGGAACAAGTGTGGAAAATCTGGTTCCAACGTGCGTTGCGACAAAGCAGTTGATGGAGGATTTCAAAATGACGCAACATGTGAGAACCCATCAATCATCGCCAAATATCGGTGCACGTGGAATTGTAAAGGATTAAAGAGTTTATCCACCTACGAGTGCTATCAATTTTCCCGCACACGAAAACGGTGGCGAGAATACAAACGCTCTTCTGTTGTTTTGATACGGTCATATCGATTTTCGGTATTTGAAATTTTCTAAAAATATATTGAAGTTGCGAAAAATTATTAGTTTCAAATTCGTCGCAGATAAATTCGTTGTGTCCACTGTTTCTACGATTTTCCCTTTCGTAAAGTTATTATGCGGCAATCATTGATACGGTGAGCAGTCGCCCTCTGTTTCAATATTTAGTTTATACTGAAACCTATTTTGAAATAATTGATAAAATCTTTAAATGTGAGGAAGCCAAGCGGTTGACTGAAGGACTTATGAAAATTAGCCTATGGAAAGATGCTGAAAGGAATGAGGAATTTAGTTATTTTAAATTTGGTATTTATTCTATACATATTGTAAACACGGATCTGACATCAAAGAATCCCTCTTATATAACTGACCAACTACCCTCTAAAAACACTGGGTGTTGTCAAATGCGCATTGTTTTACAGAATCAAGCCCACATTATCCGCAAGTAGTTTTTACTCACTTAAAAATCGTAAAATTTAATTTGCCACAGCACAATTTATCATGTTACGATAATTTGAATCGTGAAAACAAGTTAAATTGAAGCATAAACCAATTTCGATTCAAATATGTTTATAAAAACCGATTAAATATTTGTCAATTTGTAACTTCATTGGAAAACATGCCTTTCCAGAAACTTTGGCTAATAAGACAATTCTTTTTGCTTCACACTAAAAATATGGAAGAGAGTCCGAATAACTTGAAATATAATATTGAGGCCTTATGAGCATTAGTGAGTTAATTTATTTAATTGCGTAGTAGGCATTGCGAACCTAATAACATATTAGTTCATATACGATCAGAAGTATAAGCCAAATTCAACGTGAACGAAATGTATAATCTTTTATACGCATGCGTTTCGTGTCTGATGATGATTCATCAGAAGGGGACGGTACTTTGTGGAGATTATATTGTATTTAATATTTTAAACAAAATTTGATATTGATCATATAGAAGTCATTTAATATATATAAACTAGATGCGTTAAACCAACCCACTTGCTTGAAATAATTTGGATTGTAGTACAGGCCAGTATTGTCTACAAGTTGAAGTATTTCCAGACGCGGCGACTGGGTTCTCATAACAATGCTCAAGAACGATGATACAATGCCGGCTAAAAGTCCAAACTCAACGCCAATAAATGTGGTCACAAATGAAGTTATCAACCACACCAACTAAACGAAATTTAAAAATGTAAAGGAATCACTAAAAACGAAATTATTTTGGTGTATAATTTAAAATAAGTAAGTAAAACGCAATGAAGAATATTCAACATTTGACTGAAGTAAACCCTTAAAGATCACGAAAGGCAGATAAAATATATAAAAAGTTAAAATATGACTTAGTAAACGATATTACCCGTTAATTTGTAAAATTATGTATACCTGATAGCAATGAAAAACCGAAAATTAAAACTATGATAGGCGAACACACAAAATAAAGATTAAAATACCATGAAAATAAAAAAATACATATAATCAATACATTTCAAATAAATATATTATTATATCTCAAATAACAGTCATCAAGATATATATAAAAATGTTAATAATAACAAACATAAGACAAATAACAAATCAAATTACATATCAAATAAACGAATAAATTAAAAACCAAACGCAACGAAAAAATCACTAAAGAATATAAAATAAAAGGAAGTAGAGAAATATAGAAGATGCATTAAACAAATGAGAAGAAAGTAGGGAAATAAATAGAATAGAAAAGAATAAAATAGGATAGTAAAGATAGCAAGAAAAGAGAAGGAAAGCAAAAAAATTAAATTAAATAGAATAGAATAGAATAGAATAGAATAAAATAGAATAGAATAGAATAGAATAGAATAGGATAGAATAGAACAGAACAGAATAGAAGAGAAAAGAATAGAATAGAATAGAATAGAATGGAATAGAATAGAATAGAATAGAATAGTATAGAATAGAATAGAGTAGAATAGAATAGAAAATAATAGAATAGAATGCAATAGAATAGAATAGAATAGAATAGAATACAATAGAATAGAATAGAATAGAATGGAATAGAATAGAATAGAATAGAACAGAATAGAATAGAAGAGAATAGAATAGAATAAATTAGAATAGAATGAATAGAACAGAATGGAATAGAATAGAATTGAATAGAGAAGAATAGAATAGAATGGAATAGTATAGAATAGAAACAGAATAGAATAGAATAGAATACAATAGAATAGAATAGAATAGAATAGAATAGAATAGAATAGAATGGAATAGAAATAGAATAGAATAGAATAGAATAGAACAGAATAGAATAGAATAGAATATAATAGAATAGAATAGAGTAGAATGAAATAGAATATAATAGAATCGAATAGAATAGAATAGCATAGAATAGAATCGAATAGAATAGAATAGAATAGAGTAGAATAGAATAGAATAGAATAGAACAGAATAGTATAGAATGGAATAGAATAGAATAGAATAGAATGGAAAAGAATAGAATAGAATAGAATAGAATAGAATAGAATAGAATAGAATAGAATAGAATAGAATAGAAAAGAATAGAATAGAATATTTATTTATCTCTTTTTTAATGATGTTGTCTACTAACATTTTTAGTGATTGGTATGATTCAGAATTATTTGCGCATATGATTCCAGTGTTAACGATTGTGGACCAAGAGGAATTAGACAGAAATATGACGGTGTTTTCAAACGAATTAACGAGTTTTTTCCTACAGTCATCAAAATTTAAGCCAATGCTTGTACCTCTGGATATGGAAATTCAACAGCTATTGTTTGAAAAATTTGAAGCCCCAGTTCGAGCACCAGAATGTACATAAGATGTCAAGAAATCAGTTAACCGGACAGCTGCAGGTCAGTTATAGTTGCCTGTCGACATCACGTATAAAGAATATAAAAGATGAATTTTAGATCACTTCCGAGCCAGGCTTCAGCAGGAGTTTTCAGAATTGTACAGACTGAAATCAGTACTGGGTGAGATGCCTATTAATACCACGGCATGCATCAAGCGGTGGTTATCCAAGCATATTGATTCTTTGCCTGGGTTGAACCCGCATAAAGTCACCATGCTTAAGCTGCTGGATTCTACAAGATACGGTGCAAAATCCAGCACCCATGCCATGTTAACCAGCAAATTGAGAGCTGCGACTCCACGCATGGGTCCCCGTTATAATATACGGCAAGAGCGACATAAATAGCAAGTCCGCGACAGATAGCGATAGCCAATGGCTTGGAAGAAATTTCAATATATAAAGACACCAGTCTCGAAGAATGCATTACCTAATGGGAAGGAAAACCAGTATAGTGCTCCTAGAGAACAACCAGTTAAAGGGGCACATAGGGTTCACAATCTTATCAATCAGACTATTCCAGATCATGCCGAAAATATAAATCGATTGCAAATTAAGTTTTGTAGGTTAAGAGAAAACCAGCAGAGCATCCTAAAACGTGTTCAGAATCTGATGGCTTTCGAGGAGAAAGAAGTAGGGGAAACATTACCACATATAATGAATTTTATTAAAATTAAATTTTTAGGACTATTCAACCGACTGCCAGTAATAATATTACTGGATTCTGGAATTGATTTGTCAGTATTAACAATGACTTTGCCGTTAAACAACGTAAAACCTACGAGAGCAAATTTTTGTCAGGCATCTGACGCGACGATGGTTGTTGCGGGCGAACGGGACACGAAATTATTAATAATTGAAAATATCTCTCATATGTCTTCTATTGTAGAGAATACTCAAACACATTTTTTGGGACCTTATTTTTATTAGACAATTGGTTAAGACGATAGATTGTCAAAATAAACGTATATGCCTATCGTTGCCGAAAAGTATAAATTCCATAAAGTCGATATATATCCCTAAGATGCAAGAGGTGACCAGTTGTCCGCCCAGGTGGAGGAAAGATTCTGAAACCCAGTAAAACACTGCATTCCAAATTCCTGATTGCGGCGAATGTCCAGGGCTAACGTCGACCACTATAAACTATGGCTAGAATTAAATGAACGTTACGAACCACCAGGATTAAATGGTGCTCCGCCAAGAATATAAGCAGGACCGACTCAAACAACCCAAGGGCAGATAGAGACAGTCGTTCTTGAACTACCATAATCCGCATTTCGAGCTCCCATGGTTAACGTTACAAAAAAGGATGATTCGTGCTGACCGGCGACTGCTTTCCGGCATTTAAACTTGGTGACTAAACCTGACCCCGTATCCTATGCCGGCTGTACTTAATTTGTTCCTACAGCTAGCGGGAGGCAAATGCTTTACCGTGCTTAACCTTAAACAGTGATTTTGGCAAATAGGCTTTTGGCTCGAAGGCCGATGGAAGTTAGCGGTTCAGGTAATCCATTGTCATTTCTAAGTTACTCGGATACCATATTTTCTTACAAAGGCAAGGGAAGTGATCCAAAGAATGATGAAATATTTCGTGCCAGGATCACCATGTACACCAGCTTACGTTGACAATTTTATTATATGGGCCACTACTGAACAGCAATTACGTGTTAGGCTGCAGAAGATGTTGGCCAAAGCCGTAGAATAGCGATTTAATTTTAATAAAGAAGAGTTCAGATAGGTCGGCAAGTACGGTTTTTGGGACACTCATTCTCAGCGGAGAGATGTATGTCATTTGACTCGAATGTGCTGCCTATCACGGACTATCTGATGCCTAATACTAGAAAACAATTGAACCGGTTTATTGGCATGGTGAATTTCTATATACCATATCTCGCAGGGATGGCGGTTAAGCAACAACACTTGTATGAGTTATCTAGTGCCAAGACACCGTTTCGTTGGACGAAGGAGACACAAGAATTGTTCATCCTATGCAAACAGAAATTAATAAACGCTACTATTTTAACTTTCCCGGTATTAAGTATATCAGTTTTTACAGACACGTTAAAGATTCGAATAGGAGCAGATTAATAAGCGGACGGAAATCGGACATAATATATAAGTCGCACATTCACTAAGGCAGAACAAAATTATACCGTCAAAGAAAAGGAATACCTGGCCGTACAACGGTCACTACGAAAGTTTAGGTATTTTGACATCGGCGGACATATAGACGTCTTTATCGACCACAAAGCACAAGAGCATTGGAAATCGCTGGGTAAAAAACTGACACACCAAGCCATTGAAGATCTCGAATTATACGATGTATCAATTCATCATAGAACCGGTGTCAAGAATGCGGCAGCCGATGCGCTCAGCAGAATTTCCTCTGTGCAAGTTTCGCCAATTTCAAAGTTTGAAGAACAGGGAAATGATGCCAAATGCCAGGAAATTGTCAATCAGTTAAAAACGGCCCAGTGGTGTCTGCATTATATAAAGCGTGGAGCCTGCAAAACCGCCCATTGGTGCAAAATAAGAATAAGCATTCCAATGAAATGATAATTTATAATGGGGTGGTGGTAAAATTTTTTGAATCAAGTTTGCGGGCTTGAACTAAACACCAATCCCATTGTATTTAACCAGTCGTCGAACGACATAGCAAAACTACCGCCAGTCGAACGCACAGATTTTTTTCGATGTTCCATCATCATCATCAGATTACGACGGAAAACTGACTAGCGAGGATCAAACCGCATTGCATATATGTGGAAAGCAAAATTAGATATGCGGCTAATACCTATTGTAGACTTACATACATTGTACTAAACTGGAAATATCCGCCGCACAATTCCTGAGCACGAACGGAGATTAACTGATTGGAGCTTCCGTCACAAATAAATATATAGGCAATACAATTAAACAATAATTGATCGCGCGGGAGGTGGTAACAATTTTTAAAATCAAGTTTGCGAGCTTGAAGCAAACACCAATCCCATTTCGTTTAACCGGTCGTCGAACAAAATAGCAAAACTTCTTGCAGTCGCACAAACTGACGCGTTTCGACGTTCCATCATAATTTTCATCGGACGGCCAACTGGCTAGCGAGGATCAAAACGCATTGCATATATATGGAAAGCAAAATTAGATATCCCGCAATCACTTCTAGTAGTTTCGCGAACATTGTACTTGACTAGAATTGTTTGCCGCACAATTTCTATGCAGACACGAACATTAACTGATTGTACCTTTCACCACAAATAAATATATTGGCAATACAATTAATCAATAACTGATTGTGCGTGTGGTGGTAACAAGTTTTTAAATAAAGTTTGCGAGCTTGAACTAAACACCAGTCCAATTCTTATTAACCAGTCGTCGAAAAGCTTTGCTAGGCCAACGACACTCGCACGCACTGACTCGTTTCGACCTTCCATGATCATCATGAGAGTACGACAGCAAACTTACTTGTTAGGATCAAGCCGCATTGCATATATATGGGAAGCAAAATTAGATATGCGGCTCTTAGCTCTAGTAGTCTCGGATAAATTGTACTTGACTGGAAATTTCAGCTGAACAATTTTTATGCAGTCACGAAAATAAACTGATTTCAGCTTTTGCAAACAATTAATATGTAGGCAGATTGCGAAATGCAAGGGATGGAAAAGGAAATAAGCCATTTTACTAAAATTATACGATTAACTAAATTCGGTTAGCATGAAATTACTTTAAGAAATGCACATAAATGTCACATCATCATTCATCATAGCAAATAAAACGTGACTACGCGTGCAGTTTTATTTTGATTTTCATAATTTTAAATGCATTTCGTTATACGTGTGAAATGTTAAACGCAGAAATGCACGTTATCTATAAACGTGTCAAAAAGGTTGGTTAAAGTTTCATTTTTTTCTAAATAAACAAACAGGAGGGAAGAGGATTTGTAAAATAATTAAATTTTCATTAAAATTTGTTTCTTTGCAAACACTTTCAATAATATTTCGTGTTTTAATTGTAATATAAACACACAGTATTTAAGTTCTATTAGTAGGAATGATAATAAGCAAAAATCTTCGTCGGTTTATGAAGAAAATTTAATGCAATTTTCCTGGGTGGATTTTGTTGTATTTGCTTGATCATAACGCACTAAATGAGAGAATTCTTTAAGGGTTTGCGGCTAGTTTTGGTATCTGTTATAGCTATCCGCGAAAACGTTTAATTTAACCTTTTGATAAATGTGAAATATTAATTTTATTTGTTTTTATTTTTTGCCAAAATTCACCATATCTGTAAAAAAGTTCTAATATAAAATTGAAATATATAGAAACTTAGTTTAATAAAATCAATGTAAGAAACTATGGATTAGACATTAATTTTAAAATCTGTTTAATTTTACGGGTGAGAATTGACAGCCTACCGATTGATTATACTATACCAAATAAGCAACTCCTCCTATGTGAAAATTAGTATCACAATCAATACTGGCAATGTCTAAGAAACTCATTAGCATGGAGCAAAATATTCTTCGTTGAGTACTATTTTACAAACATCATTTATTAGCAATTTAGAAGTTGCAGAAATAAAATCAGAAATAGAAATAGTATTCAGGTGTTAAACTGCTCGAAAAGGGATTAATCACAGCCCAAACAAGGAATCAAGAATCTTTGTTCAACAGATAAACCAGTCCTAGTAAATTTGAATATATATTACATGCGTGATACGAAGATATTTATCTATTCAATTGCTGATTAAGTTGAAGTATTTATAAATAAATACAAAACGAGCGTTTTCAATAAGTGCTAGAACTTATTTTTTAAAAAGAAAAACAAAATAATTGTTGATATATTCCGAAATTATATTCCTAAATATAGACTACTGGGACGTACACACATTTACTATTAAAAACATTTTAATATTGTCCTTTACAACTGTAACATAACTTTGACTAAACGCAAGATAAATTTGCTCTAAGGTAAGGGTAGAAAAATACAAAGTCAAAAATGGAAAATAAACATAATATAACTTACGAAATCCCACTTGGAAAATTGCCAAAGTACTTTCAGATCGCCAACCTGCATGAACATTCCTTTTAGAGCTACGACAATTATAGATGATAAACAGGCCTAAAAAATAACAAAAAATAACTAAAATGTAAATAGTAAAACGTGTAAAAACTTTACAGGTTTTGAAATTAATGCAACAACATATTTGCCAATACCTCAGAAATTATTTAACTTGTATATTCCCCGCATGAACTAAATTAAAATGAATAAAAATTGATATAATTTTTTAAAATTCTAAAGTACTTTAATTCATAGATCGAGTAACTAAAAAGAGGTTCCAAATTTTTTAGAATTGCATGAAGATAAGGCATCAAAATTCTTAAGAAACAAACCATCTTGATTTGGAATATCAAAATGAGTGACTGATCTTGTATTATAATTATTCCAAACAAAAAGTATTATATTTCATGAAAAAAAAAAGTTTTGCGAATAAATTTAGTCATGCGTGTAACATGATAGGCGAATTTTTGCGAATGAAATCAAATAAATTCCAATCATTAAAAAAATGATGTTTAATCAATAAATTTTGTAAAAATTTCTTGTAAAAATAATTACATTATATAAAAACATACTTATCCAACAATATTTGCCACAGAAATATAGTAAAACAAATCTGACATAACGGATGGCCTAGTGATAAATAATATCTTTGCCGTTCCAATTATCTCGTTTACCTAATTGCAGTAACGTGAATTCCATAGGTATGTTATAATACCAATGTATATCCATTGATTTTTGTGGATTATATATCCTAAATCCTAGAATAAGACATGCTATTATATTTTCGCCAGTTAAGAACTCGAACGAAATAACTGTTAAATTGGATGTTAAATTTTTACAATTAAATAAGATTAATTTGAAAAGTATTTTTACACTTCAGAAAAACGAAGAACGAACAAGAAGCAAACATGCAAAGCACAAAAACCTAAATTGTTCTCTAATTTGAATCAAAAGCATAAAAAATTTTTTGAATGTATATAGCTCACGATAAATTATGCTTAATCTGACTGCTTCAACAATTCGAAGCTTAACTTTAATCATTGTTTAACATAATTAAAACCTTGGGATTTGTGGTGGGATTTATGGAAACAATGTATTTGGCCATTGTGAGAAGGTACTTTAGTTTGCTATCAGTATTTATTAAATTTTTCTTATTTGCTTCTTCTTCTACATAGTTTTCAACGCAATAATTTCATGTGCATAACAAAACAATATTAAACAATTTAAAGGACGCTTACCTTTAACGTTAAAATTTAGAACGCATTTAATGCAAAGATGAACATTATTTTTATTCCGATATCACAGTAGTTTCTTCTGTTTTAATACTTTGAATAAGTTTTTTGGAGGGTTGACTCATTTCTGAAATAAGTTAGCAAATATAGCCATTTGGATAAGTTTGGCGTTAGTCTTTTAAAAATTATGTTTATAAGTGTTGTGACCTTCACTAAAAACTTTAGCACCAAACGATCTTTATGTTCAAATTTATTAAAAAGTATTTGTTAAGATTTATGAAATAAATCATTTTGCTATAGGGGCCTATTTATACTTCTTCTAATAAAATATTTTTAAAGAAATATAACATTTTTCTGTATCCTCAAGAGAAGGTAGTTTATTAGTCTAAGCAAATTTATTCCCGAAAGCAAACTGGATATGGTGGCACACGCCATTAACATTCGACACTCTATAATATAGTTTCTAACATTATTTAGCAATAAAATAATGTTTAAATAGAAAATTAATTCTCACTTTTTTTGTTGTTGCAAAAGGGTGACATTAATTTAAATTATGCTTGATTTTGAATGCCCAGTTTCTATGTGGTCATGAACGTATAATATTATTTAACAATGGTGAAAACTGCAAAAATATTGCACCTAAATATATCGATATTATACATCTGATATTTCAAGGAAGCTACACTGCATACGAAACTATTATTCGTGAGATTCGAAAACCTATTTTCGTAACTTTTATAATCGTTGTGATTTTATCTTTTATTGTAGTTTTACGCAATGATATGAGCATCATCATGAAAGTTTGAAAGGCATAGTTAAATGTGATAAACGGATGTTTTTGCCATGTTGTCGACCGTTTTGGTACATCGGATTGGTGTTTTTATCATGTAAGAGTACTTGACTCAATGAATCATTATTAATAACCGCGCTATTACTGATTGTTCAGTAATTAGGGTGTGCCAAAATACATTCATAATCATTGAATGACATTTTTAAATATTTTATTTGTGTGACCATAAAATTCATTTTGTTTGCAAATGTGAAGATCGTCAGTCTGACGTTCTGCATTTTTTGACAAATTTATATTAAGACAGGAATTTTTTTGCTTAAATAATTTTGTCACCTAATGTAGACATGGAATAGAAAGAATATACATTATCAAAACACAGTGCTAAATTTTCAAACAATAATTTTGACACGCAATTTATCATACAAAATAGAGCAAATCCATTTAGAAAATCTTCAATGCGAAAGACTAGCGATGCTCATTGCTACACCACTATTAATCAAGTTGCATAAATATTTATTTAGACGAACATGAAGTATAAAAAAAACAAAATAAGTAAAATAGCACTCAACCAAAGCACTAAATCTTAGAATTAACCTACAGAATTGTATGCAGCACTCTAAATATTTACTGGAATAATTAATATAACATTTAGTATTTTGAAATAGTTAACACAAACTGAAAAAATTAAAACAAACTTTTGCAAAAAATTCTCTAAACCAGACGGATATCTAAGTGTACTGAAAATAAAAATAATAAGTGACGAGTGCATTTTGGAAGCGGTAGATAATGAAATTTAATATAAACAATTAAATCGTTAGATTCAAATGTGGGCGTGCTAATTTTCGTGCGCGATTTACATATCTCGATTGTTACAATTTAAAATATAATTGCAAGCTAAAATAAAAACATTTGATCTTAAAAATATTTTATGTTAATTTTACGTATTCCAATCACTCCTTAGCTAAAAAAAGGAATATTACCTGAGAAAGGCGGTTTTGCAGAAATTGATGTAAAAAAAATGTTAATTTCCACCAGATAAATTATTCTTTAAAGTAAATTATCAATAAATAAAAGTGGCTGCTAGAAAATCTATAAGGATTGCACACGATAACCCTAAAAAATATTTCATTAAATCCCGATTTTAATATAACGCTATAATTGAAAATTGTAATATATTACATGATAATATATTCAAATATAAACAGTAATATAATATGTTAAATATTATTCCTTCTAGTTTGAAATTATATATATATATATATATATATATATATATATTATAATTAATTAATAATAATATAATATAATATAATATAATA
>JAQBSW010009963.1:0-26366 GCA_029291075.1 Eudiplozoon nipponicum | reverse complement strand
GTCGGCGAATTGTTCTTGAGCCGTTACAATATCTTGCACCTCGTATAATTTATTTAAATATTGATTAAATATCCAGTGCGTAAATTTGACGCCCGCCATCCAGTTTATAGCTATGTATAAATTTATATCATCTTCACATCTTGTTCCTAGTAAGAATTAACTAAATTTCGAAGCGATGTACATAAGTTTGGCCTCGTCGCTTAATCTATGGCTAAGTTAATATATCATCCAGCACACAGAGTATCATGAGCTTGGATGCCAAAGATCAATTGACAATTCTCTCCAAATCATTCATAGTTTACAAATTCTAATCCATGTGCGGCAGCATATATATTGGACGTACAAAGAAGCAATTGATCAACAGAACCCAGCAATCTTTTCAACAGAGATTGGTTAAGAAAGGCTTGTCAGCTTCAGGAAATCAGCTATTTCTGAGCATATATTGTAAACTTTGGTCTATTTCTCAATTCTACTCAGAGAAAAATTTGATTTACATATATAAAGCTCCTTATATAAAACAACAAGCGCCCGGACTAAACATACAAAAGTTTCAACATGATATTTTAATCGACTGGCCATTAATCTCAAAACCCAAAAACAATTTACTAGCATCCGGGCAAGTCCAAACATCCAATAGACCAGACAAAATTTTGAAGAAAAAAGGGTTGCACATACAATGTCACAACCATTGTTAACAGCGACAGAAATTTAAAAACAATATGAACATTCAACACTGCAATCCGCACACCCTGCGCTGTTACCAAGAGGGAAGAACAAAATTTAGAAACAATGCGAAACTGAAGACGACACTGTGGGGAAAACTTCCGTACACGTAGCAACCAACAATGCAAACAGATGGTTAACGCTTAATCAATAAATTTAAAAGTAACCAAATCTCAGAAATCACTTTGTAATACAACGATAAAGACCCCTACAGGAAAACAGACAAGCACACAGACCCATACTCATGCATACTTACTAATCAGCAAAAACCATAAATAGAAGTGAAACCGAGTCTAACTAGTTGCCACGAAAATATTCAAATGAAATCTCAGGATACTATAGGCAATACAATTTAACAATAATTGTTTGCGCGGGTGGTGGTAACAATTCTTTAAATCAAGTTTGCGAGCTTGAAGTAAACACCAATCCATTGTATTTAACCAGTCGTCGAACAACATAACAGCTGGCAGTAGTTTTGTTATGTTGTTCGATGACTGGATGTTAAGCACCTGATTTAAAATATCTCTCAGAGATATATGAGATAGAAAAGGTATGAAAGTGATGTTTGGTAGTCTTGACATAAATGGTTATTATCAACTCTGTTATTAGTGTTTATTCTTCTTGATAAGAAATATACTGTGTAATATTCGAAGGCAATGGACATTATATATATATATATATATATATATATATATATATATATATATATATGTAAGTACACCATGCACCGACTCAACTAGCCATAGTGTTAGTACCCTGTTAATTTTCGGTACTGTAATGTTGGTATCGGTTACTGACACAATAGACATAGTGTTAATATCTATTACAGTTTTGGTATATATATTATTTGGACTGAGTTAGCGTGGAAGTCGCATTTTCGAGACTTTATATAATGTTAGCTTCACTACTATAGGTTTACACATTCGTCTAGGAGATTTTATCGTCCTATTATCCCACTTTCCTCACCCAAATATATAGTGGTTAAATGGCGTAATACCGGCTCCTACTGATAAGTCACCAGTAAGCACGAAACAAATGTGCATGAGATTATACTTTCCGTTCATGCTGTATTCCGTGTATCCCTCTGGTCACAACTGAACTAATTTTTTACTAGGTTAGCAACACCTAATACATACTTGCATATATTTTAGTTTTCCGCAAGATACAATATTTAACTGTTATAATTTGAATTCAATGATGTCATGCTTACCGCGAAATGTGATAACTGATATAGATCAAGGCCAGGGATTATGACTTTACTGGATCAACAGATATTCAGAAATAGTTGAAATTCTCATTTTCGGTGAACTATAGTATACAAACAAAATCTCGCAGCTAACTTTGCCCTACTAGGAAACGAAAGTTACGAAGATGATTCTACTAGACATCTGCAACAAGATCTTCACTGAGCTCGATTCGATGCCATATCGATAAGGGTTTCTAACCAAGAGCTATTATGTGCGCATGGACCCCATTCTTGCAGGCGAGTAGGTCCTATATTACCCTATTTGGATATAAGTGACTTCAACTGTTTTTGTCATGTTAAAATCTGCGCACCTTGTTTCTTGCGCCAATCTAGTGCTGGATGAGAGAATATAACTCTTCTGGACAGTGGAATTAAGGGCATACGCAAAACGTGACCGCGCCAACGAAGTTAATGGAGCCTTATTTGTTTTTCCAACGAGGAGCACTTATTGGCAGATCAAAAATACGTCTATGGATGTCATCATACAGAGCCATACAAAAGCTGAAAGTGAGCGTCTCACTGCCATATAACTATAAGTCGTTCAAGATTATATGTGGACTGTAAAATAACATTAGGTCGCCCATTCCTAGTATACCGGAGTATCAGTTGTTCAGAAGTGTTGTAATTCTGAGTTTTTATTAATTTACACCTATCGCGAAATCTATTTTGTTAGTACCATATACAGTCACGGCATGTTCAAAATTATTGCGTTGGTATCATTTGCATGCGCGATATATATATATATATATATATATATATATATATATATACATATATATATATATATATATATATTTCCGTTGACTACATACTAAGTTAACTCCATTACTGCTTGATCCCAAATTCGTATTAGGGATTGTACCGTACACCTATTCCATACATCTGGACCAAATATGTAATGGGTATAGTGCTTAATATCGGCTCCTACTGATTACCAGTACGTAATAAATGCATGTGTACATCAGATTATACCTTTCGTTTATAGTGGCTTTCGTTTATCCTTTTGATCCTATTTGAACTAATTTTTTACTGGGTACACATTGCATAAATCACAGATGCATCTATATTACCTCTACGCAACTAACAACAAGTGCTCCAATCATCATCATCATTATCATCATCATCATCATCATCATCATCATCATCATCATCATCAACATCATCATGTCCAGCCATACAAAAGTCAAAAGTGACTAATGTTTAACTGCCATATAACCAAAGAACACATTAAAACCATCAAAAATAGTATTTTCTTGCAATCAACACGCTTAATTGCTCAATCCGTTTCATTATTTAAATTACTAATTTCCTATTTCCAATACGGAATATATATTGAATAAATCTCGAATCTACCATTGACAGAATAATAGCTGGAATTAACAATTTTCTAAAACATACTACGCTTAAGCTGAACACATTTTAATTTTATTTTGAAAATATTTACAAATTACTAAATTTAAGCAACCTGATAGCAATCGAAAATAGGACAGATTAAAGTTTTACTGTTTATTATTATTATTAATATCTGAAATGAATAGGTAAAATACGGTGGCAATTAAAAACGTACGTGTCAAAATTTTGCAATTTATGTACAATAATATTTTAATTTTAGAAGATACGGAATGTGTAAAAAGCCTATTTACATTTTCAGTCATGTCGAATCCTTTAAGAACGCACAAATAATAAATGGTCAGTGTACCTGTATAAAACATATCAGTATGAGGCGTAACACAAAATTTCCATTGCATTTATTTACTTCATTTCATTCTATTACGACAGTCGTGTTTAAATCGCTGAAGGATTTTTGGCCAGCTTCAATCCTACATCATCGTCCACAATCTTTTCAACAATTGGCGTACGATCTTCAATAGCGCTTCTCTCATGTCGAGAATGCGTGTAGCAGACGAAAAGTCAACTGATGGATCAATAATCCATTCCTTTATATCATTTTTAGTATTGCCAATAGTTCCACAATATAAAATCTTCGCAATGGAACATTCATCTAAAGTCTTTACTTCAAAAGTGTGTTCGTTATCAAGAACTACATGGTGACATGTCTCGAAAAACTTGTGTGGATTGAGATTGGGTTGTGGGTCTTCTGCATTGCAGCATCGGCCGTTTTCAAATTGAAACTTCTTCAAAGAGGATATATCTATTTCCCCATTTTTATTATTACAAAAAATAGCAATAGACTCTGGTAACATCCTCTCAAAAAATAGTTGAATGTGCAGATCACTAGTGGTCTTAAGCGATGGTTCATCTATATTAGTGCGTATCCAACCGAGGATACACATTCCACGAATTTCTAAATAATCAAACAAATTGTTAACGAAAGGAGAAGTAGCCGTCTCTGCTTGCACTACCAGAGTGGTGACATGAAACTCTTCGGACAGAAGGCGACCGCAAAGAATGCCATAGGTTGGTACATTTGCAAATGTATTCATGGCAGCCAGTTCAAAAAAGACTTGAGGCAACCAGTTTGGCAGGTGAAGTTTTCTCAATCGGCTGAATGGTTTATTTTTCGGTAAAACGGAAGGCTGGACAATCTGATCATCAATCATATCACATTTAAGAAATAGTGACATGGAAGAATCTGAATTAATTGAGCATTCATTTTCTACATGGTCAGTATCCGTCATATCATTGCCAATATACACACTGTCGCAGAAAAAATCAACATTTTGTAAAAGAAACAAATGTCTAATTTTCTCAAATAAAGAAATTCCGTGACTCGACCTAACATTTTGAGTTAAATTGTCCTTTCCCGATCGACCAATAACTTTATGGTGACCAAAAAAATCATGTATATGTAGAAAATGATACATATTTTGTTTTCCTGAGACTTCCATGCTACCGCATATCCTATTTGACGGCAGCCCCAAGCAGAATCAACAAACGCTTAAAGTGCAAATGAATTATGTCGTTTGGAAGTGATCCACTGATAGACTGTGTGGTGAATACATTTTTAACAAAAATCTATTATTACTTCCAATGTAAACAATTGAATTATATTTTATGTACTTAAAACATTACCAACTGGAAACGCGAATGTGCAAAACTGTAAACATAACATGATCAGTGTATCAATTTCCCTTTTCAATATTTACTTTAATTCAATATTATAAAATGCGTCTTTACTGATTTTATTTATTATTTAAATTAATAAGCTTTAAACATCCTTTAATTTTGAAAGGTAATTGTTCTCAATATATGGCGCATTCATAGCGTTGAGGTAAAATGTGTTCAACGCTAATAAGGGCGCTGAAATGTATATTCGAAAATAATTCATGATTATTGGAGAATCTCAATTATACAATTAATTGCAAATGCACGAAATTAAACGATGGTCTCCCAAAAATAACGATAAATAATGACTGAGCTGTAATTTGGTTAGGTCCGATTACGAGGAGAATTAGAATTACCTTTATATATTCAGCAGACTGAAATGACAGATACAATTTGTACATATTCCACATTTTATCGTATTAAAATTAATATATGGCACGACCATCTTCGACCTTCTTTATAAGGAGAACACATCAGTAAGTTAAGTTCAGGTGTTCTTTCAAAACTTAACAAATGTCACTTAATGGGTATGAATTTTGCTCATACAAAGGCAACGTGTATTGATTGTGCGCATTAAAGGATGGCATTAATGCCGATTCGGACACAGTTGGCTATTATTCAAGACGGTTTGCAGTTCGCCAGTTCTTTCGGACGAAACCTGTTTAAGACGCTTGTTTACCAAGAAGTGATATTCTCCTTCAGTCAAAAGCGTATGCGATTAGCTTCCTATTTTCTATATTTGAATCCATATACGCCTTATATATATATATATATATATATATATATATATATATATATATATATATATATATATACTTGAAATATGTGGTCAGGCTTCGCGCAAGTAAAATTTATTATTTAAATAGAAGCTTAATTCCTCAGTACGTAATCACTAGTGGCTCAACATAGTAAAGCTATTGTCAATAAAATTTATTAATTACATTCAGCATTCATCGTGAACGCACGATGACTTTCTGGATGGCGAGGATCAATTTACGGCTCTTACATCTAGCAGTCTGGTATAAACTGTGCTCCACCGGAGATATCGGCTGCTCAATTTCTCTGCTGTCACGAAAATAAAAGTTTAAAGGCTTTAACTGCACTTATACCGACCAAATATATAGTGGGTATGGGCCGTATTATCGGCTCCTACTTGTGCCCCCTATAAACTTGAAACGCATGTTATTATACATTTGATTCTTGTTGATATTTGTTTCTTATTTATATAGTCGTTTTATAATTTCTTACTAGTTATGCATTACCTAATATTTAGATACCTTTTATGAAATTTTGATTGACTTGAATTATATTCGGAATACAATTCAAGGTCAACAAAATAATTCGAGTATATCGAAAATTAGATTACCATAACGGACTGAATCTAACTGCTTTCGCAAACATCAAGATTAGAATGTTCGAAATAGTTTAATTACTGTGTTGTTTATTCGTCTTTTTACTCTTATAAAATCATTTAATGCTGCGAAATCTATTGTTTTAGTCATACATTTTGTTGTGCTTTTCGAAACAGAAGATGATTGTTGGTAATCTTCCCCAATCTGTTGATCAGAAACGTAGACACCGAATTTAGACGAATGGGTTTTCCGCGTAATGCCCGCATTAACAGCAAATCCGCTAACTATCTTCCTACATATTATTATTTTCCACAAATAATTTCTGATTATAAGTTAGATAGTAATCCAACTCCATAATGATTTAATAACACGAACTTGGAGTAAATAATAGTTGAAATAGTTATCATTAAAGCACAAAGATGGACAGACTGACAGAAAACTATTTAGATATGAAACCGGAGTTAAAGTTATCATCATGGAGAATCTCACATAGTGTGTACAATAAACAATCATTGATAGTGAGGGTAGTTATGATATTTAAATAAATCAAGCTTGCCAGATTAATATAGATGGTGATCCAATTGTATATAACCAGTCGCACAATAGCAAACCCACCGTTAGTCACACGTATTGACGCATTTATAACTTGCCTGATCATCATAATCGCAGCAAGAAGTAAAACCTCATCCCGAAAATCAAACCTTAATGCATTTATAAGAAAAAAATTATATGCATATATATATATATATATATATATGTATATATATATATATATATGCAGCTGACTTAATTTTAATTGGCATCAACAAATTTGACTGTAAGCATCGTGTGCAAATGTTTTGTGTTGTATTAAACATTTTAGATCATCAACGATATATATATATAAACTACGCAATTAAAGAACAATATATGGCGCTTGTGGTGAAAGAAATTCTTCAAATCAAGTTTGCAAACTACACATAAACAGTAATCGCGCAGTATAAAAACCAGCAGCATCATATAATACACCTGTATGAGCATCAGCAGTGCACAAGGCAACCTGATTATAGAGAATCGTTCCTTAGTGCACATGAAATGCAAACAAAATAGGGCATATAGAACTCATTCCTATTAGCACCCATTACATGATATTTTATTGGAGATTTGCGCTGAACAATTGTCAGGCAGTCAGGAACATTAAATCTTGCAACTCACTACATTTGTATAAGTACATTTCAGCATTCAATTATGTCGTGGATGGTGCTAATAAAATTTTAAATAATGTTTGCGGGACTAACATAAACACCAATCAAATTCCATTTGACTAGTCGCACTTCATATTTAATGGCTTTTGTATAAAAGAGTTTCAGTAAAATCGGTGATATGTAGCTTTTAGTCGTGCTCTGATAATAATCCTTGTTGTAATAAAGGCGTCAGCACGAATGACGAACTATGAATTTTCACTTCAATGCCACCGGCTAAATTCAATGTGGTTGGTGTTTATACAGAAATCGCAAACGCGGTTTTATGAATTGTCATCACCATCTGCACAATCAATGATTGTTTAATTTTATACCGTATATAGGTGTAGTTAAAGCTGTGAAACGTTTATTTTCGTGACTGCATAAAAATGAAGCAGCCAAGATCACCTGCCAAGACCAAATTTATTGCGAGACTGCTAGAAGTGAGAGCCGTATATCGCGTCTCCATAACTATTATAGGCTTTGCGGATTGATCCGCGCCCTCCAGAGAGCCATCATGCGTTGACGATGAATGGCCGAATGTAATTAATACATTTTACTGACGATAACTTTACTGTGTTAAGCGACAAGCAGCATACAAATAGGATTTGTGCTTATCGAAACATCGGATAAATGTTTTAAATGATAAATTTTGCTGTGGAAGCCTGACCACATTTCATGAATATATGAGATTAAATATAGAAAATGAGAAGCTAATTGCATAAGCTTTTGACTGTAGGAGAATATTACTTTGTGGCAAACAAGCGTATTAAACAGGTTTCGTCCGAAAGAATTGGCGGACCGCAAACCGTCTTGAATAATAGCCAACTGTGCTCGAATGAGCATTAATGCCATCCTTCAATGCACACAGTTTTACTGCACGCACAATCAATACACGTTGTCTTTGTATGAGCAAAATTCATACTCATTAAGTGACATTTGTTAAGTTTTGAAAGAACGCCTGAACTTAACTTACTGATGTGTTCTCCTGGTCGAAGATGGTCGTGCCATATAACAATAATTTTTATATGATAAAATGTGGAATACGTACAAATTGTATCTGTCATTTCAGTCTGCTGAAAATATAAAGGTAATTCTAATTTTCCTCATAATCGGACCTAACCAACTTACAGCTCAGTCATTATTTATCGTTATTTTTGTGAGACCATCGTTTAATTTTGTGCATTTGCAATTAATTGTATAATTGAGATTCTCCAATAATCATGAATTATTTTCGAATATACATTTCAGCACCCTTATTATCGTTGAACAAATTTTTCCCCAATGCTATGAATGCGCCATATGTTGAGAACAATTCATTTTCAAATCTGAAGAATTAAAAGTTAGTAATTTAATTAATTTATAAACTCAAAAATGACGCATTCTCCAAAATGGAGTTAAAATAAATATTGAAAAAGGAAATTGATTAGCATATGTTTACAGTTTTGCGCCTTCGCGTTTCAGTTGGTACCGTGTTAAGTACATAAAATATAATTCTATTGTTTACATCGCCACTAATAATAGATTTCTGTTAACTCACGTATTCATCCTACTGTCTATCAATAAATTCCATCTGAACACCATTTCTGTTTTAGTTAACCTAAAGAACAACAGGGAAATATTATATTTCGTCAAATATACTGCTGCATTTCGACCATCTGTGACCAGCCTCAGAGCACAACAGCAATCTATCTAGCGAGGATCAAATCTCAATTCATATATATGGAAAGCACAAGTAGATGTGTGTCTCTCAAAGTCCAATATACTTGAATAATTTTAACCTGACAGGAAACGTCTGTTGCAGGTTCTGTGATTAATCATTTGCAACTTTGGATAAACGTATATTGGTTATTAAATGGAACAATCTTTGATTATCCTGGTGGTGATAATAATTATTTGAAAAGAGCTATCAAAATAGATTGGAACATAAATCTCATTGTGTTTAACCTTTCCTACATCAAATCAAATTTACCTTCGGTCTGACGCGTTTAGATCTATTATTTTCATTATCAGAACCCGACACCAAATTGACTGGAGAGGATCAAAACCTAATTAATATTTAAGGGAACCAAAATTAAACACACGGCTGTCATTGCTAGCAGATTTACATAAATTATATTTCGCTTAAAAGAACAGATTAACATTTTCTATGCAATCACGAACCATAAATTTTGCTATTGTAGCATAGGTGTCGCGCACCTAGTTAAAAAATTAGTTGCAATATGATCAGTAGGATAAACCAAAAACAGCATGAACGGACGGTATAATATCGTGCACATTCGTTTCGTGCTTACTGGCGACTCATCAGTAGGAGCCGGTATTACACCCTTTACCCACTATATATTTGGGTGAGGAATGTGGGGAAATTGAAAATTACGATTTCCTATACGAATGTGTAAACCTATATTAGTGAAGCTAACTTTATACAGTGTTGCGAAAGAATAACCTCGTGCATTGAAGTCGCATTTTCGAAGAATTAAAATGAAGTTAGCTACACTACTGCAGGTTTTGACATTCGTACAGAAGAATTTACCGTCCTATTTTCCCATATTCTTCACCCATATGTATAGTGGATAAAGGGCGTAATATCGGCTCCTATTAATGAATCGCCATTATGCATAAGGTGAATGTGGACGAGATTATACCGTCCGGTAATGCTGTTTTCTCCTTAGGAGATTGTACCGTCCTATTATTCCACATTCTTCTACCAAATATATAGTGGGTGAAGGGCGTAATACCGGCTCCTACTGATGAGTCGCCAGTAAGCACGAAACGAATGTGCATGAGATTATACTTTCCGTTCATGCTGCCTTTAGTTTATCCTTCTGGTCACAACTGAACTAATTTGTTACTAGGTTCGCAAAACCTAATACATACTTGCATATATATTAGCTCTTCGCAACAAACAGTATTTAACAGTATTTTACTCTGTTTGTGTTAATGTACGAGCTTATGAGGTATATCCGCACGCAAGATGTACACAGCCTGGAGACTACTTTCAGTTGAATTATATTTTTTGCAATAATTGCTAACTTGCAAGGAAATTTTAGTCATATCATTAAATTTAAAGAAACGGTTACATATGATTTTCGTCACGCAGTTACTTTATATTTACTTAGACACCACTTTATCACATTTGGTCAACCTACGTAAATTTTGTCTCTTCCAAATTGTATGCAAAAGGAAAAAATCCTCTTTTTTCATGCTCTTAGGAGTATCTTGTTCAACCAAACAATATCAAATAGTGAATATTTCTCTTGTGTGAAATTTTTAAAAGTGTTATAATTGTAACTCCTATTTATTCTGTCACGAATAATGTTTAGAAAGATGCCTTCATATACGTAATTCAACTTTATCAGTGATAAAATTTTGTGATAAAGTCCAAAATTCATATATATTTCTGTAACTATATTTTCTGTTCAAAGCTAAGTTTGTTAAAAATAAACTTTTAGAAATAAAATTCTATAATAGGCATTATAAAACCACCGATCTATTTCTTTTTTTCTTGACTTGTGTTGTTCATTTCTATCTGTTAATTTTATTGATGTCTACCTGATTGAAGCATAAATAATGGCTTCGATAATTCGGGTTTTCTAGATTGTGATTGGATCTTCGCAATGACCAATAGAATTCAAGTAAAATTCGATTAGAAAGCCATTTGCGTGCTTCCTAATATGTGATGATAGCAATAGTTGTTAAAACGATCACTTTATCGCTTCACTGCACCGTTTCACGTAACACCAGTTAGCATTTGGAGCTTTTTGTCAATTTCCTTAAACCGGGACTGTACTTTTGTTCAGTGACTTTTTTGTGAATACTTTTAATCACATATGACTTGCCTTTACGTGTGCAAACCAGGTGTTGTGCCATAATGTTGCCATGACATTTTGAATGTTATGAGCCAAACTATGCAGGTGAGCTTTTAAAATGTTACGGCAGCTTGCAATATTCTAAGCAACGTGTTTGGTAGTAAAATATATTTTTAACAGACTGATAATTGAAATGTTCTTTTATTTAACTGAACAAAATTGTACAATATTTTTGCTCTCGAACATCTACTCCAACTGCTGACAGTCTTCGCGTTTAGGCCCTGCTACCAGAGACCGCAATATGCATTCGATTGTTTCATCATGTTTTCCACTGGTCTCGCGCTCATCCTGAATTATAGCTTCCACCCGATCTCAAATAAACTTGTCCAAGAGGACTAGAGTTAGGTGTCCGAATATTCTGTTAATGACCAACATATTTTTTGCAGATGAGTGAATAGTTTAAAGATCCGCTCTCGAAAGTTCAGTGCTGAAATGTTTAAAAAAAGGAAATTGAACTATGAAAAGTTTCAATTTAACAATTCCTTGTTGATGCAGATCATCTACGAACAAGTTTGTTTGAAGTGTCTGATGTTTTGCAACAGGAATCTATTCACATTAACTACATTGAAATAACTAAACGAGATTCTTGGTAATTGTGCTACGACCAGTAGCGGCCAGATATCTAACTCCACGTGTGGATATATAACTTCCTAGGTAGAAGATACTGCAATGCCTCCATTAAAGGCAAGTCTGCATAGATTTTGAGGTTATCAGCATTGCGTTGATGGAGATTTCAGTGCAGGAAATCTGTTTTTGCTGGATTCCATTTATCCTTCCATGATAACGTACTACTTTCTACTTAAATCATGCAGTTGTTAATTAATTTATTTTTATAAGCAAAACAGTTTTAATGCCGATGTACCAATTCAAATGGAATCATAGCATAGGTAACTGCTCCCCCTCAATAAGTAAAACCCACTCCCATCTAGGTTCCGATTGGACTTCGTCATCGAAATTAACTCTCACATAGAGGAATAAAACGATAGGACCTAATTAGTGCAGACTGGCGAGCGTTTGGCGACCTAGATTTCAAAAATTTGAAATCTCGTCAATTTAATCTAATTCTTATTCAACTACGTAATCTTACTGGTTGCATGGATCACTATTGAATTAGCCATTTTTAGGTGTATTCGCCTATTAGAAGTAAAAAAATATAAAATATTATCGAGAAATTTAAACATTGAGTAGAAAAATTAGTTTAAAGAGCAATAAATAAATCATGGTCTGTCAAATTGTTAAGCATCTGGCTAAGGAAACGATAACGACGTAAAAGTGAAGTATAAGATTTAATTTCCAATAACTTAAGCTACCTTGCTATCTATATAAGAAAACGAGAACTAACGTCTCTTCGAAAAATTACCTAAACTGTCTGTGCAAAAGAACAACTTCCTATTTAACTCATTTTGAATAAAATAGCAAAATAAATAAAATAATTAATTTAATTTTTAATCGAAAGTCAAACGCACATTGGCGCGTTTATGAGAGATTTTACTATTATTTAAATTATGGAGCTACCGCAATACACACAACAATCTTATATATTTGTCAGTATAAGCTAAGCATTGGTTAATGGAGAAAGGAAATTCATTCAGCCGACCGATTTCTTCATTATTGGAAACTGTTCAGAATTTTAACGCGGCAGGGCCTCGAACCTGGGAACTTCTTTTTTTAAGTCTGTGACTAACCATTGAGCCATCCTGTGGCGTGCTACATACAGTGTTTAATAATCGCCATTGACATTTAATTCAGCATCAACACATTTGACTTTGTTTTATACCATTACTAGAGGCTGAACCTGGCACGTGGTATGCTGTGAATGAAGATTATTATTTCTATGAATTACAAAGAACTCCAATAAAACGTGGCAGTTCTCCTTATTAGAACACAGAAGGAAATTCGTTGATTATAAATTATTGTCAGAGGTATTACATCACTTATAAAGTAAAATTGCGTAATTACTCTTAAATTTATACCTGAATGGTCAGAGGGATAAGCTAAACTTTACTTCAGATGAAGATAAAATTTTCAAAAAATATAAGAGATGAAATAGGTTACATTGCGGAAGCTGGTTTCAGCAGATAATGATTAGTGGAAAACAGAAATGTTATAATTTAAAAAAAATCAATTTTGAATATTGTGCAAATGTAACATATATAATTTTCTCTATTATGTTTTGTAAATCCCTCAAATTTATAGCGGACACTGTACGGTATTCTGGCCTATCTAACACTTTTATTTAAAAGTTATTGTTCACATTAATTTGCTCAGCTGTTTTTCGTTTCAATGAGAGATGTACTATTTCTCGGCAAATCTATTCGTGTAATTTTGTATGTACCATCATCCTTCCATTCTGTTGATGAACGCAGGATACTTTGGCTTAGGGGCCTAAATTAGCAGAACGCTTGAATACCCAGATCACCAGAATACCGAATCATCTTCTGTGAGTGGATGAAAACGTAGAGGACATAGACCAGCTACCTTGTGTCCAGACCGTTAATTGGAGACATCAATTCCTCTATCACGCAACATCATCATCATCATCATGCACAGCCATACAAAAGCCAAAACTGACTTATGTTTCACTGCTATATAACCATAAGAAGCGAACATTGTAAGTCGTATTGTTCATCGTTATATGCGGTCGCCCATTCCTAGTGAGGATGGTTTGTATTCGGAGTTTTCTTTTTCCTAGATAGTATGCCAACCACTCTCTTCCCAGATGCCAGTTGTCAAAGTTTCCTTCAGCAGCCGAAAAATTCCTTTGGCGTCTGGCCCACTTGCTCTCATTCCGTCAAACAAATTTAAAAATAAGTTACCGCTTCACATAAAACAGGATGATGGATGTCCCCTTTAGAGCCAGAAAGTTTCATGCTGCCATTCCTGGGATGACTAGTTTGTGCCCGCCTGGTCGTCAGGCCGAAATTTCTATGGCTACGGGCCACATAACATTTGCAACCGCCATTGAAATGTTTCCGATACAAATGTAATAGATTTAATTTAACTCGCATAACAAAAACGTGCTCCCAATATCCAAGAGCGTCAAGCAGTATGCAAAATAGACACCCTGCTTACCTTGTCTCCAGGCCACTATACTGAGACCATGGATATCAGTTTGGTTACCTACGGATACATGGACGTAAGGGCAAAGATCATTCATACTTCAAATTTAGACAATTTTGCAATAAGCAAAACTGAATTTACACTGAATAATATTAGACAAATGTTTGATACACTTAACTCGCTAGACAACTACTAATTGTGAATGTGCAGTTCTACAAGTAATTATAGAATCGGTATATACATTATATATAATGCGTTGGCTTTGAAATCGCATTCTCGAAGGCTTTAGATGAAGTTAGCTTCACTAATGCAGGTTTACATATTCGTATAGGAAATTATACCGTTCAACAGTCCCATATTCCTCACCTGAATATATAGTGGGTATAGGGCACAGTACCGGCTCCTACTCATGAGTCGCCAGTAAGCACGAGAAGAATGTGCACGTGATTACACTTACCGTTCATGCTGTCTTAGATTTATCCTAATTAAACGAACATTGGTTGCGCGGGTGGTGATAACAATTATTATAATCAAGGTTGCGATCTTGATATAAGCATCTTACCCACTTATTACTTAAATATGTCAGTATAAACTAAGAATTGTATAGCGTAGAAAAGACAATTCATCAAGTAGACGGGTTTCGTCCTTATTGGGAACCCATCATGTACTGGCCAGAATTTGCCGCGGACAGGGCTTGAACCTGGTGCTCTAACCACTGAGCCACCCAGCCGCACACTGCACTACGCACAGTTTCCAGTTATATAATAACTAATGTAACTTGGTTAGTCTAATTTTCTTTTAGGTGGAGCTCATATGACATCCATTTAGACCCAAAGTTCCACCTAGTTAGTATATAACTGAAAATTGTGTGTAATGTAGTGTGCAGACAGGGTGGCTCAATTGTTTGAGCACCAGGTTCTGAAGCGACGTGCCCAGGTTCGGACCCTGTCCGCGGCAAATTCTAGCCAGTACATGATGAGTTCCCAATAAGGACGAAACCGGTCTACTAGATGAATTGTCTTTCTACACTATCCAATTCTTAGTTTCTACTGACATATGTCAGTAATTAATGGGTTAGGTGCTTTTATCAAGATCGCAACCTTAGGTTTATTTTTCTTGGCAAATTTGAATTAATTTATTTTTAGGTGTGCAACACCTAATATACAATTACATACATGTATATTCGATTTAAACCACTAACGATATATGAAGGGTAATACCACCGTGGTACAAAATACAGCTTATTCAAATTGCAAATCGAAAGATAACACGGGAAAATACATTAACACAAGAATCGGCCAACAAATCAAGATTGGCTAAAATCAGTGCCCAGATTCGAGCCCTGTCCGCGGCAAATTCTGGACAGTACGTGGTGAGTTCCGAATATGGACGAAACCGGTCTACTGGATTAATTGCCTTTACTACATTATACAATACTTAGTTTATACTGACAAATTTATGTACATAATGGGTCAGATGTTTATATCAAGATCACGACCTTGATTGAAGTAATCAAGGTAATTGTCATTCGCCTAATGAAAAAATCACTACATATATACGCGCTATATGTACAATGCTTCATACTATGAGGATTTCTCTGATTCTGTACTTAATAGTGCGTTTTCGCCAAATGGAACATAAATTTAATAAATAGATAAATTGATCAAATAGATAAGATTTACAGTGTTATAGACAAAACTAGAATGAGATAGGATATAAGATTTAGATGGATCATCAACAAGAATTTTCGGAATGGTTCAACTCATCTCCTTCGCCACGTGTGCCTCACATTATATGTCGTATATATGCTGGGTAATGCTTGGTAAATACATATATATATTATGTATATATATATAATCAATGAAAACCCAGAACGTACATAAACGAAAGACAGTAAAAGCAGTTTAGTGTTCTCGACAAAATGACCATTATCCACCTCTTCTTTATTAGTGTGCTTTTGCTTCCTAATTAGAATTATATAATTGTGTAATATATATATATATATATATATATATATATATATATATATATATATATATATATAACAGAGCAAAATAACATTCTAGTCACACGTACTGATACCTTTTGATTTCCCAAGGTCATCTTTCCAAATTGGCCGAAACCAAACGAATAGAGGGCACCAATCATCATTGTATCTATTGAAGTAAGAATAAACTGATATGTGGCTTATATTGCCATTAGTCTCACGTGCATGATTGTTATGCTTAAATTGGCAGAGTTATATCGTGTTCTGTAAAAGCACACGGAAATCAGTCTGGTTTTGGAATGTGATTTCTGTATAAATATGTTTGCCTATTGTGCATTGGTTGGTCATTTGCCATTTGTTTTAAAACCAAAATATCCCTCATTTCTGTCTGTAGTAATCGGCAGTTCCTATCCCATGACGCCCTGCGCAAATATTTCGTGTATATAGGAAAACTATATTAAACTGTTCGTTTAAATTTATGCGTAGCAGATGTGGGATTATCTAAAAATGCTTTGTATTAGACATTTTGCTAGTGAGTGCCCTTTAAATCATCTATTAATAACTTGCAAATGATGTGTTCATTTTAAATGTCATATTAGCATAAGCTGCACTTTTGTCGAATGTGGATTCCTGACTCATTGACCATGGATTATAACTTTTGTTGGCTTTAATAAAACGTTCGAGAAACTCGCTTGTTTTTAAGGTTTCTGTAAGCATTGCATACTCTTCAAGTTGAAATTCCCCTTAATATATTTAAAAAAAGGCGAAACAAGGATTTGTAGGGAGCAGCTACACTTGAGGGCCCTTATTAGGGCCAAGGATACATTAATTTGAAAATGGCGTGAGAGTTCATGAGTCTTAGAAGATTCAGGATGTCCGGAAATCCTTTTTGACACTGGGTCTTTGTGTCCTGCTAGTGAGATGGTGATCCTTTGGGCAGATGCTCGTGAACAAGTGGAAATGGAGAAGGATGCGCTCATTGCTGTTCGAATGCCTTGACTAGTCTTGTTGAAGGTCTGCGGCAACGCGGAGATGAATGACACACGTAGAAAACCGATTAATAGATGATCGATCACGTATGATTAGATACTCAGCAAAAAGAAGATTGGCATGACTGACGAATAGCCGAATTAACGACACAAATTGGTAAACGCAAGTAGAGCCATCGGCTTAGATAGCCAGTGCAGTATTGAAAGCGACATCATTCACAGGTAACCAGCAGATCAGAGTGTGTAGCGTGTTAATTGCATCGCCCTTAAACAGATCTCAAGTCGCACGCTATTGGTCAACTGAAGCGCGCCTTCTCATTAGTCCAGTGTATTAAATAGTGAATTTATTTTGGCGAAATTTCCGCGAATTAGCTTTAGCCCTTACAAGACTTTCCTCTTTGTAAAAAAAGGAAAGAACAAAAAATTTCCTCCTAACGTGGCTTGATAAATTCTTTAAGGCAGAGTTCGAACCCAGTTAAGAAATTGGTTAATATTTTACCCATACTTTAACCAAAAATCAATCGTATTTTGCTGATGCCTGGCTGGTGCATACTCGTTAATTGATTCAACAATTAAATTATGCCAAAAACCACTGTAATTGTTACACAAATTGTTAGCCGTAGAAATCGGTCATACCGCGTGAAGCGAAATAGAGCAGTATTGATAGATTTTGAGAGTCTCAGCATGAAAATTGCAAGGTGGATTGCAACTAAAGAAGACAGGTCTAAATTTGTTTCCTGGGCAGACTAAATAACTGCCAATGAGAGTTTGATACGACCAGAGGAGCCAATGTGTACTCGTGAATATGTGCAGTGCGTGACTGATGAAGTTGAGGTATGCATTATGATTGCCTATACTATGATATGATATCGGTGACTACTTACCTTTGCTACACAAAGCGTTAGCTTTTAGTAGCTGGCCATATCAAAATAAGCGAATGTGGGCTCAGGCGTGAACCACACAGTGCAACAGTATTGTGTATGAACAATAGTGCATGAAAACGAATGAAAAGTACTTAAACGTTGCCGCGGAAATCAGATAATACCGAAGAACTGTTCATAGACGCTATACAACCAACTAACAACATCTGTTTATTACAGTTAATTAAGCACGAAACGAATGTGAATGAGATTATACTTTCCGTTCATGCTGCCTTTGGTTTATCCTTCTGGTCACAACTGAACTAATATGTTACTAGGTCCGCAAAACCTAATACATACTAACATCTGATTATACCACGTGAGACAAGTGAGTATGGAAAAATGTAGATCCATAGGAGGAAATCACGTTACGTGAAATAGAGCGGAAGTAGTGCGCAAAAATTAGCGTGTGATACATAGAATAATGAAAAAACATTCAATCAGTTAAACTTAATGCAAAAGATTTTATTACTTGATTGAGATTGTAGGCATAAGGAGCCTGAAACACATGTAGAAGTTTGTATATTGCTAGGGTCAGGTGGTGCGATAAAAGGCTTTAACCTGTTTATGCTTACCGAATTAGGTGTCATACGTTGCATGATATTATAATATTTAAGATGTTTCAACAAAATCGGGGAAAGATCGCGATACGTGGGTTTCAATGGTGCCACAGCAGCGTTGTTAGAAACGAGAACTGTCTGGCAGCTATGGAGCTGCGGATGAACGAAGACTGGGCAGACCTGTTACTGAAAATGAAGTTGGATAGTTTATAGAGAGATGAGATATATATATATATATATATATATATATATATATATATATATATATACAAGCTGACAGCATAAAACCAAAACATTACATAAGAACGTAAATGCAATTCATCAAATAGGACTTACTGGTTTTATCCTTATTAGATACTTATTTTTATTTAAGTAATAATTGTTACTAGACCTTTGTTTCAGAGTGGCAAATTACTAAGAGTTTCTTGTCGAGCCTCTATACAGTCGTGCTTTCACTCACCACGTGCATTTTTTAAGTATATATAAATTTATATATATATATATATATATAACATAATATATATATATATAAGGTATATATATATATATTTGAGTATATTCTTTCGAACACTAGCCTTAATAAAATTCATAGTACTCCTTCACTATGCAAGAAGAAAAATAAATTTTATCAGATACAAAAACCGTTTCTTTCAACTACTCTTCTCAACGATCTACAGATGAACATTTCTTTATATATAAAATAAAAGGCAAAACACGATAGAAAAATTATTAATTAACCGGTTAATATTATTTACCAATATACATGCGCAAGTTCTCGATCAACTTACGTAGGCCGATCGACCAGACGGCTAATTATTCGAATGAGAGAACATTGCAAATTAAACGCCTGTTTTAAATCAAACGGTGAGTACGCATCAGCAATTGCGCATCACATCTTTGAAACCCAAAATGTATTTTCTCCCGACGTATTATTTAAGGTAATTACTTGATGCAATAACAAGAGGGAGTTAGCCACATACTAGGCTTAATGGATAAACAAATTGCAACCGGATTTATGCAAACAAAAAAAGCATGCACAGGTATTGAGCTTGAACTTCAGGTGATTCACGCAATTAATTGGTTGTTCCTTTATCTCGCACTCTCTTCATGTTTACATTTTTCTATCTTGTTTTGCTTTCCAATTTATATATAAAGACATGTTCATTTTTAGATACTTGAGAATAATATGAGAAAGTAACGGTTCCTGTATCTGATAAAATTATTTTTATTTTTGCATTTGGAAAGGGTACAATGAATTTTATTAAGGCTCGCGTTTCAAAAGAATCGTTTGGAAAACTAGATGAAATAGTGACGTTAAAATATAGAGCGCAAGAAACGTTATTGTGAAAAGAATTTTATTATCAGTATTTTAAGCAGTTACGATTCCCAGGTGATATGGTGCGCAGTTCACGAAAGTCAAAACTACGGGTCAATCGAGGAAATCTTAAAAGGTTGGCGTATCCCAAAATTAAGTAGTTAAAAGAAGATGAACCAGTGTGACGGGCAAGAATGGGGTGTCTATCTCCTGTAATGGATTAACTGTCTTTCTGCAAGAATGACAGTTCTTATGTTTTTTGCCAGGTGTTATGACGAAAGACAAAACATGAATATTGGATAAATTAGAGAATGATATAAAACATGGGGTTTTGTGTGATTTAATAATGACCGATATTGATAAGCGCGTGCTTTACTTATTAGAAGTGCCAATCGATCAGCTAACAATGAAGGCACTACCGATGTGCCGAAATTATGGAATTTGCCCTTCTAATAAATGCGATGTTGATTTTGAGGCAGCATTTGAATTGCTATTTGAACAAACAGCCGACATAGAGCCCATAAATATTGATAATAAAAATTTGTTCAAGGCTACGTCAGTTGACCAGGCTTCACATTTGGAATCGCCCAAATGCACAGAACAGCATGCATTGACAAAGAACCCTTTAAACGGGCTAAAAGATATGAACAGAAATGCGTACATCAAAATGCTTCACGCTGATAAAGGCAAGAGCCTTGTTATAATGGAGAAATCCGACAGCCTAAAAAGATGGAAATCTTATTGAATGACAATACAAAATTCACGCGTCTAGACGATAAATCAGATGAAATAGACAAAGGGAAGCGCGAAGTAATAAATTAAATTAAGATCTAGACAGATGCTTGTTTAATTGATGAGGCCACTGCACAGATGCTCAAGCCAGTTGGATCATCTACACCAACAATGTACGGATTACAAAAAATACTAGAGGTTGTCCTATGAGACCAATATTATCAATGGCCTATCCTTCGTTTCATGCCTTGGCGAAATGGTTAGTTTTTATATGGGAACCATTGACATTATAGTCTTAGCGGTAGAACAAGACATATTACCATCTCCGGTGCCAGGACGCACTCTACAAAGGCTCATTTTATTATGCATTTTAGACGTACGGTTCCATTTTAATGGAAGCATCTATAAACAGACTGATAATGTGGCAATGGGGAGCCCCTTATCTCCAGTATTGGCTGAGATTTTTCTAGGTCAACTAGAGAACACATCAATAGAGAGTGTGGTAAGGAAATGTGCTCAATATATACGGTACGTGAATGATATTTTCCTTTTCCTTAAAGACAGGCTGCAATCACGAACATTGTCTTGTTTTGCCTTTCAATATATATAAAAACGTATGTTAATATTTAGATACTTGAGAAGAATATGTTAAAGACACGTTTCTTGTGTCTGGTAAAATTTCTTTTTCTTTTGGCATATGAAAGGGTACTCTGAAAAAAAATTTTCTACGTGAAGGGTCCATTACGTTATCCTTTTTAAAGTGAAATTCCTTTATGTCGTTCTGTGATTTCAAATTATAAAATAAATACCATGGCAACTAGGAGTTTCATTTAACCATATTGTATTGGCAGGATTTCTGTTGTTTTTAAAAGTATGAACTAAACATTTCATTACATAGAATGTGTAGTTTCGTCCTAAATGGACACTCATTGCGCCATTGCTAGAATTGTCAACAAAGCGACTCTGAACAGGGCAAAACTGCTGATGATGCTGATGAAGCCGGTGATGTTGATAATAATGATGATGATGATGGTGATGATGGTGATGATGGTGATGATGGTGAAGGCAATGATGTTGACGATGACGATGATGTTGATTTTCATCTTTTTCATGATGATGATTATAATGACGATGAATAGATGGAAGATGAAAGGAACTTTTATTTTATTTGAAAATGCTTCTTATAAAGTTTACATTCTCTATTTCCGATAAATTTACTTAAAAAGGGCTAAACGAAATAGTATATATTATCATAATTAGTTCTGTAGCAGGTATCATGATTTTTATTGATGAATGTTATGACACTTTCGTAGCCTTGATTTGGACCCCCTGGAAATAATACAATAGCGAATGTAGTAAATTTGTCTTGAATTAATCGAGATTTAAGAATTAGATCCATTTTAAACTATGTTTATCTCATTTATTGAACCATAATCTGCATGATTAGGCCAACTTACCATTATTTATCCTAATTAACAGACATTATAATAATATAAATAATGATTAGTATTATACCCACTGTCTGGTTTTGTCTCAAGTTAATGTCTGCCTAGTTTAGTGTGATGCAATAAATGATCATTTGTATTTACACGTAATTCTATTCAGCTTTATAAGATCTCGAATTAGAAATGCTACTTCATTATAAAATAATATGCTGATCGACAAAGTTACGCACAAGTTCCATAATAGATTTGTAACTTACTGTTTGTATGCACAAATGTAATAAATGGCTTATTTTCTACTGTGTGCGACTGACTAAAGTTATAAATTGAAATTTTCTGCAAGTCCGCAAATTATACTTAATGCAATTCGCACTAACTATTTTTGTTTAGCTTAACAAAGAACTCTTGATTAATTTATAAAAATAGGTTTTATCATCACCTGGACTAATACTGTACTAATTTTTGATACATACTTTTGGTACAATTTCATTGTATAAATGAACAGCATTCTTCTACGTAGACTAGCTGACCACCAATTACATTGAATCTAGCCATTCAAACAACATGACAAAAATAGTAAGAAATTAGTTCAATTATGACCAGAAGGATAAACCATAGACAGCATAACGAAAAGTATAATCTCGTGCACATTTGTTTCGTGCTTACTGGCAACATCTAATACAGAATAGCATATATATTTTTTTTCCGCAACAAAAAGTATCTAACGTAGCAAAACTACTGTCAGTCACACGTACTGATGCGATTTGACCTTCCATGATCATCATCAGAATACGATGGCAAACTGAATAGCGAGGATCAAACCGCGATGCATATATATATGGAAAGCAAAATTAGATATGTGGCTCTCACCTCATTTAGTATCGCATAAATTGTACTGGACTAGAAATGACTGCTGCATAATTGTTATTCAATACCGGGCATTAACTTTCTGCAGCTTTCGCCATATATATATATATTGTGAAATGAGCTAAACGGGAAGAGGTGGCCTGTAGGCATATAAATTTGGGCCTGACGAACGGCGAGCAGAAGCTAGTCAGTCCGGGAATGGTAGCATGAACCTTGCCGGGTCTAAAGGGACAGCCATCATCCTGTTTCATGTGAAGCCTCGAGTTTGGTCTAACTGTGCCGTAACTTTTAATGTTAATTGTGTGTGAAGGAATGAGAGAAAACGGGCCAAACTCGAAGGGAAAGTTTCGGTTGCAAAATGAAACTTTGGCCAATGGAATCAGGGCTGATACCGTTCATCAGCCTTGGTTAACTGACTACCTAAGAGAAGGAAAACTCCGAATACAAACCATCCTCACTAGGAATGGACGACCTAGTATTCTTTTACAGTCCATATATAACCATGAACAACTTATATTTATATGACAGTGAAGCATTAGTTACTTTTGGCTTTTGTATGGCTCTGCATGATGATGATGCGCTCTTGATATAAACACCTGATCAGTTATGTACACAATTTGTTAGTATAAAGTTAAAAAAAAGTATAATGCGGAAAAGGCAGTCCATCCAGTAGAACGGTTTCGTTCTTATTCGGAACTCATCACGTACTGTCCACGTACTATTAACTCTGCTACTTCTACCAATCCCATTACAACAACTATTACTATTAATTCAAGTACTACTACTGCTGCTTTTACCACTAGTGTTACTACTACCAGCACTAATAACACTACTACTTATACTATTACTACATTAAGTACTGCTACCATTACTGCTAAAACTACTAATGCTGCTACTAATTCTAATACATACTTGCATATACATTAGCTCTCAGCAACAAACTGTATTCAACTACATCTACTATTACTATTTTTGCTAATAATATAACTGCTACTACCACTACTACTACTTCTACTACTGTTAATACAACCAGTACTGTTAAAACTTCTATTTCTTCTACTACTACTACTCCTCCTCCTCCTCCTACTACTACTACTACTACTACTGCTTCTACTACTACTACTTCTACTACTACAGAAAAAACTGTCACTACTATTACTAATACAGAAAAAACTGTCACTACTATTACCGTTATTTCTAATTTTGCTACTACTACTATTGTTACTACTAATAATAAAAGCTAATTCTTCTTCTTCTACTACTACTACTACTACTACTACTACTACTACTACTACTACTACTACTACTACTACTACTACTACTGGTACTTATACTACTACTACTACTACTACTACTACAGCGTCGTTTACTACCACTATTACTGCGAATACTTCTACTACTACTATTACTACTACTACTACTACTAATAATAATAATAATAATAATACTACTACACAGTATTAAAACAGAATAACACACAGGTGTTCGAGGTCTTTATTATTTAATGGGTAATTTAGACCTCTCTGCGTTAACCGATGGGACATTAATACATCCATATGCATGTTAGCGTCAAAAGTACAGACGAGCATATCATATCACCATCATCATCATACGCAGCCATACAAATGCCAAACGTGACTAATATTTCACTGCCATATAACCAAATATATAGTGGATATAAAGCATAATATCAGCCCATTCTGATGAGTCGCCTGTAAGCTTGAAACGACTGGGCACATGAGATTATTCCCTCTGCTCATGCTGTCTATGGTTTATCCTTCTGGCCATATTTGAATTAATTGGTCTGTAGTTGTGCAACACCTAATACACAATTGCATATATATATATATATATATATATATATATATATATATATATATATATATATATATATATATATAAGTTCTCTACAACAAACTGTATACAATTGTTTACCATTGACAGATATCTGTGATAAATGATAAAATGATAAAATCAATTGAGGCCAGCACCAATCAAGTTTTGCTTTAATTAGGCGATTTCTCTCGCCAAATGGTGCTCGTATGCTTCGCCTAGATCTTAGATCAAACTCTAAATAATATAAAATGGTATTATAATCAGAGGGGCTATCAATACATATTTCAATCATAGGCCTTTCATTTATACTTTTGCCTTCCATTGGCAGATTCACAGTAAATTATTCTGGTTTAACAGCCGAATCAGCAGAATACATGAGGTAGCTGTTTTGTCAATAATTCTATGAGTTTTCAAGATGGTCTTTATAGATAAGCCACTTTATTCCTTATTATTTTCTAATTTATGGTTTTTACCGTTCTATAACAGCAAAGCACTAATTTTTGTAGATTAGTGAATTTTTTAAATAATGATGAACAAGGTATTATGCAATTGTAATCATGAGTATTTTTTAGAGTATAAAATTTAAAATAAATTTATTTTCTAAATGTAAATGTATATCGACTCAATTAATGATACTCAGGTACTCCGCGTTATCTATTTAGAATTAATTCGAAAGGTGTTTTTTAGGACCGAGAGGCTTTATAAACATCTTTCTTAGCAGAGGGTGTAATTTCATTGGCGCCCGTGTTCCATGTTATTTTGATGACACCTTTGTATGATCCCGCACTATAATACGTATCTCCTGTATGCTATGCTAAATCCTAGTTATCATTATTAATAAAAATAAAATTTACCAAATTGCATATTGAATTGTGGAGAATATAACGCCTTTTAGTAGCTATTTCGCGCGAAATCTCATTAGTACTTTAACTAATACAAAAATAAATTAAATTTAGCTTATTAATAATCTGACTTTAAACCTGTGTCGTATAGCAATATTCAGGAAAGCTCTCTAGATCGTACCCGCAAAGAGCAAGTAATTAAATACTGCGAAATTGTAGACTTAAAAGAATTAATTTTCGAGGCCAATTAAAATATTCCGCATTGACGGCAAAATCTGTTTGTATTTATGTATGTATTAATGTATGTATGTATTTATTTATTTATGTATGCATGTATGTA
>JAQBSW010009962.1:0-26375 GCA_029291075.1 Eudiplozoon nipponicum | reverse complement strand
TAAACTGCCTCATTTATACTTGTTGCTAGATATCTTAAACACAACGTTTATCTAAAAAATGCTAAGAAAGTGTATGTTATATTGGTTTGTGTATATTTCTACATGTATACACTCTTCGCAATGAGATTACAGTGATTTAATGACAATTACAGACAACTCACTAGATAAGTCTACGTCATGCCTGTGTGTATGTGTTCTCGTTTGTTTTGAATTGAGGAGTAATCAGTTAATGCACGTGTACAATCATCCCAGTGAAATTACAGCGATTTGGCAACATCTGACTATTCACTGGATAAGCGTGTTTGTGTGTATGTGCGTAAGCGTTTACTTAAAACTGAGAGCTAATCTGTTACATAAAATTACAGGCACGTGTAACGGTCATACAAGTAAAACTAAAATGATAACTGTCATTTCCTAACTGCACACGTCAGACCTATTCTACACTACTTTTCTAAATGAAGTAATTACGAGTGGCATTTCTGTGAGAAGGGGGCAAGATACTATGAATAGAGTAAATAATTAATAGGTAGCAAAATTAAATTAGAAACGGATAAAGTGTTTCAATAGGGTAGAAAGTTAAATTAAACGGTCCGTAAAAGAAATTAAAATTGCCTGATAAAGAAGATACACGTCTGCACCTATCCCAATTATGTGTGTGTCCTGTCTCTACTGTATGGCGTGCAAGATCTGATCTATTAACATGGGCATACTTGCATGCGGTTTTACGTTCCCCCTTCTAACCTTAATCGGGCGCATGGTTTCACCCACCTACATCAAGTTACAGTCGTTACATGGAATTTCATATACTCCTGATGTGTCTAACGGTTCTATTTTTTCCTTTTGGTTGGGAAGTTTAATACCTAGGGTAAGGGTCTGTTTTAAAATAGTATGTATATTTTATTTTGATGCAACCATTTTGATTTTCCTACTTAGTTTAGAGTCAGGTATAACCATTACCCTCCGGTCATCTTTTGATTTTTTTGACTTCACGTACTTCCAGTCATGATTAAATTTACTTATAACGCTCATTATAGTTGCTTCACTTAACTTTAGAGGATACCCATTAGCACTGAATATTTCTCGCAGTCTCCCTAATTCAATCTCTCTATGTTTTTTATCTGTTAATCTTAAGCTTCTTATTATCATCGATTTTAAGATACCGATTTTCATTCTATATGGATGATTTGAATCGAAATTAAGAAGGATACCTGAGTAAGTATCCTTCCTATAAACATCCCGTTCTAGTTTTGTACCATTTCTAATTAACTTGACATCCAGAAATGGTAATTCGCCACATGATTCATTTTAAATTGTAAATTTAAGCTCGCTCACCTGATTTGCTATGTTTAAGAAATTTATCAGTTGATCCTCCCCGTGATTCCAAATAACTAATATATCATCCAAATATCGTACATACAATTTAGGATTTAGGGGCGTTATATCTAAGAGAGTCTTCTCCATGTAATGCATGAAGATATTAGCTATTGGAACCGATAGTGGTTGCCCCATTGGAACACCTCTAATCTGCTTATAAAATGCATTCCTAAATTTAAAATAAGTGGAGGACATACATACGTACATCATCTCCATGACGTGTCTTATCGTCATTTTGCTTCCTTCCAATATTACTGGATGATCAACCAGGAAACGCTGAAAATAGTCTAGTGCTTTAGGTACTGGTATATTGGTGTACATTGACACCACATCTAAACTCGCCAATCTATCGTTTTCATTAAGCTCACATTTATCTACAATCTCAACCAAATGGTATGAATTCATCAAAGTATTGTCTAAGAAGTACGAATATTTCTTTATTCTATGACATAGAAACTTAGACATTTTATATGTTGGAGAGTGTTGGACATTAACAATAATTCTCAAAGAGTTGCCTGGTTTATGTATCTTTACTAAACCGTACACTCTAGGAGCGACTGTATCTCTTTGTATGAGAGCGTTACCATGCGCTTGATCTAATTCTCCTTCAGCAATCATATTATTGACCAATAATTTAACTTCTCCTTGTAGCTTATCCGTAGGATCTTTATTAATTTTAGTGTATACCTGTATATTGTCTAGTTGTTCATACATTTTATCATTATAGTCAGATTGATTCATCAGAACCGTCGCTCCTCCTTTGTCTGCTTTCAAACATATTACACTGTTTGCTATTAACTCTTTCCTGAGACTTTTTATTTCATAATTTGGTTTATATTTTTCCTCTGTGTACGTTAGCACAGCTGCGGCTACGTCTAATTCAAACCTAACTTTATCCTTGTCTGAGAGGAATTGTGCTATTTTAACAGCCTCAGTAATTATCTCATTTTTTGGTGATTTCTCAATTTGGATAGCTGTATTCAGACCACGATTAAGCATTTCCAGCTGTTTCTCATTAAGTTTTATTTTAGAGAGGTTTACCACTCGATTAGTTACAACAGGACATGTCCTAACTGTGGTCTGTCTATAGATGCCCAAATTTCCTAACTTTCTATCATGCCTGATGTGAACCTTTTTTATCTCCTTATTACGTGCGCCATCAGTAAAATCCTCTATACATTTAAAGTCATCCGCGTGCAAGAAGGAAAGTAACAAAGATCTTATTTTAGTTTTCTCTCTAATTAGTTCATATTTGCGTTTCTCTAAATCGCTAATCAATGTATTCATTATGTTAAAAGTCAGTTCATGTTTAAGAGATCTACCTTTATCATTTAAATGAAATGGCAATTTAAATTTAAAACATTTAGGAATTACGCAATGTTTTAAACATATTTTAATGAAACGAATATTTTCCACTTGCCTTACTAATTGTTTTTTATGTGATGATAGCGATTTTGCAGCTTCACTGTTGTACCTAAATAAGATTTAAAAGAAACATGTTGCGCGACAGGGAAAAGATCATTTACCTGATTTTCGGATTGCGTACCGAAATATTTGAATCCACTGTCATCATGATGATTTTTGCATATATGTCTTCATGCATTACATTGAGAAGACTCTCTTAGATATAACGCCCCTAAATCCTAAATTGTATATACGATATTTGGGTGATATATTAGTTATTTGGAATCACGGGGAGGATCAACTGATAAATTTCTTAAACATAGCAAATCAGGTGAGCGAGCTTAAATTTACAATTGAAAATGAATCATGTGGCAAATTACCATTTCTGGATGTCAAGTTAATTAGAAATGGTACAAAACTAGAACGGGATGTTTATAGGAAGGATACTTACTCAGGTATCCTTCTTAATTTCAAATCAAATCGTTTATATAGAATGAAAATCAGTATCATAAAATCGATGGGATTTAGAAGCTTAAGATTAATAGATACAAAACATAGGGAGATTGAATTAGGTAGACTGCGAGAAATATTCAGTGCTAATGGGTATCCTCTAAAGTTAATTGAAGCAACTATAATGAGCGTTATAAGTAAATTTAATCATGACTGGAAGTACGTGAAGTCAAATAAATCAAAAGATGACCGGAGGGTAATGGTTATACCTGACTCTAAACTAAGTAGGAAAATCAAAATGGTTGCATCAAAATACAATATACGTACTATTTTAAAACAGACCCTTACCCTAGGTATTAAACTTCCCAACCAAAAGGAAAAAATAGAACCGTTAGACACATCAGGAGTATATGAAATTCCATGTAACGACTGTAACTTGATGTATGTGGGTGAAACCATGCGCCCAATTAAGGTTAGAAGAGGGGAACATAAAACCGCATGCAAGTATGCCCATGTTAATAGATCAGATCTTGCACGCCATATAGTAGAGACAGGACACACAAATAATTGGGATGGGTGCAGACGTATATCAATTTGCAACCGTAACAGATCGACTAGACTGATTAGAGAATCCATCGAAATTAAATCGAGAAATGACATAATGAATGAAACAGCCGTAGAAAAATCACTAGGTCCTATTTGGAATACAGCACTAAATAATGGTAGAAAACGAAGATTGCACGAATCAGAATCAGAATCAGAAACTCGCTCAATTAAAAGAATAAGAACACTGGACTGATATTAACTTACAGAGGTGGAGAGTGAGTAATTCAATATCGCCTAATTTAATTTTGATTATCTTATTATTTCATCCTTGATTACTTGTTATCTTATTTTATCTGTTATCTTATGTTCTGTTGTTAGTGTAGCGCCTTTAACATACATTTATCTATACATGATGGCAAGGTTTATTTTTATTTTATTTATTTTCTTTGCACTATTACTAGTATCTTCTTTATCAGGCAATTTTAATTTCTTTTACGGACCGTTTAATTTAACTTTCTACCCTATTGAAACACTTTATCCGTTTCTAATTTAATTTTGCTACCTATTAATTATTTACTCTATTCATAGTATCTTGCCCCCTTCTCACCGAAATGCCACTCGTAATTACTTCATTTAGAAAAGTAAGTGTAAAATAGGTCTGACGCGTGCAGTTAGGAAATGACAGTTATCATTTTAGTTTTACTTGTATGACCGTTACACGTGCCTGTAATTACATGTAACAGATTAGCTCTCAGTTTTAAGTAAACGCTCACGCACATACACACACAAACACGCTTATCCAGTGAATAGTCAGATGTTGCCAAATCGCTGTAATTTCACTGGGATGAGTGTACACTTGCATTAACTGATTACTCCTCAATACAAAACAAACGAGAACACATACACACAGGCATGACGTACGCTTATCTAGTGAGTTGTCAGTAATTGTCATTAAATCACTGTAATCTCATTGCGAAGAGTGTATACATGTAGACATATACACAAACCAATTTAACATACACTTTCTTAGCATTTTTTAAATAAACGTTATGTTTAAGATATCTAACAACAAGTATAAATGAGGCAGTTTAAACTAATATTTCCACTTGACATACTGATTGTCAACTTAGTGGGTGATGTGTTTGGCATTGAAAAAGATTTCCGTACCCGGAAATCGAAATATATGCAAAAATCATCATGATGACAGTGGATTCAAATATTTCGGTACGCAATCCGAAAATCAGGTAAATGATCTTTTCCCTGTCGCGCAACATGTTTCTTTTAAATATTTCTATCTTGTTTTGCCTTTCAATTTATATATGAAGAGATGTTCATTTGTAGATACTTGAGAAGAAAATGAGAAAGAAGCGTTTCTTGTATCTGATAAAATTTCTTTTATTTTTGCACAGAAAGAGTAGTATGAACTATATAAGAGGTTTTTGGTTTTGCATTGGCTCCTACTAATGTGTAGCTATTAGATACGATACGTTTTGATCAAAGAGGTTAAACCTTGTTTTTATGTCAGTACAACATATCATTCTCATTTTATTCGAGCTAATTTGTTGATTGGTACGCTATGCCCAATGCCCAAGTGCACTCATTTCAATTCTACGCAATCACGGATAAATCACTAGTACTACTGCAATATATGCGTTAAACAAGCACTGTTGAATATTTGGTACACATTTCAAATATGTAAGGAGAATGATCCAATTTCACCTACGCAATTTAATTTTTGCTTTTATGTTGACTCATAGTGCTTTGTAAAGATTACATGTTGACGAAAAATTATAACACAGCCTCCAACATAAAATGAAACGTTGTAAGCATGCGTATACGCATATAGCGAAGTTAAACAGTCAAAATCCAATCAAGAATATTCACAAATAAATTTATTTTTATCTATATGCATACAAGCAAATCCTGCCATTATGCTTTAATTAAGAACACTGCCACAAGCGGTACGGCATTTCTCGTCTAATTACAGACCGGGCATGTCTGGTTGGGGCTTTAAGTCAAAAACGAAAAAAAATAAGATAAACATAGTAGACAGACTGACTATAAAGCATAAATTGATACCTAACTGCAAATTGCATGCAATGCACGGGTGGGATACCATAGCGCATGAGCAGAAATAGCCTGAAGGAAATGCCCCATTGCTCAAATCGCTGTATTATTATTTTTTTATTATACCATGTTTGGGTTAAAATGAGAACATACATATAATTAAATCATTTCATACTATTCAAATATATATATATATATCACATGTTTCGATGGTTTGGGCTTTCCATTGGCAATTATTTAATGTGGATTTGACCGCATTTTTCTTGTGCGGGACAATTGATAGCACTCATAGGTCCATTTTCAGATGATGCAATTTTTGGCCTCAATTGATGGTTTCTCAATTGTCTCTTCTTCTTTAAGCCATCAATTAGCTGATTGTCTGAAAATGACGTTGGAACAAGATTTTCCATTGTTCTTCTTCCGAATTTTCGAACCCTAATTTCCAGGTTCATCTTCAGGGTCGACACAATACGCACAGGAGTAAAACACAACTTGTGGCAAATGTGGTATCCTCATTCAAGACAGATATATTTATATTTATTTTAATATCCAAATGTATTTTTAATTGTCTTCCTAATATCCGGTCTTCATACCTAGTCTCTAATACTCAAATGTATACAAAAAACTTAGCCTTGTCCCCCTCCGCGCACACAACCACCTATAAACATGTGTATTTTACTAAAGTGACATTTTATTGAATAACTATAAGCACACCTAATGGATTGACATACACGCCAATCCATGATGTTTATATTTAATTTCTGTTCCGGACGCATAGAAAGATCAACAAAATTTTGATTTCAATCCTGCAGTAATACACACATGCCCCCAGTTTACCTAATCCCATCCAGCTTGCAATCGGTTATAGACCGAGAGAGAGGTTAATAAAACTGTTGAAAGAATGTATAGTATTATTATCGTTTTGACCGAATACGGAGTCTACACTAACTAAATCGCCTCTCAACCAAATACACAATAATACTCATATCCTGTATAAATTAGTTTCTTCATCAAAATATCTGAGTCGAAATCATGTATATATGTATATAATAAATTAGTATTATTATATATATATATTATATTTATTTAAATTTTATTTACTTACTATATATATATATATATATATATATATATATATATATACAAGCATATATATTTACAAGCATGCAGGCACGCCCGAACACCCACTATACCAGTCTCAGCAGACATTCGATCGAATTGGTAACAAATTGAAGAATAAAAAAACATCTTCACAAACGGAATCACTACCATCGTTAACATCGGCAGAAACTTCACAACAATATGAGCATTCAACACTGTAATCCGCACAACTCAAAGGGACAATATTAAATCGAAGAACAAAGCGAAACAAACGATTATATTCAGGGGAAATCATTCGTACACGTAACAGCCAACAAAGCGCACAGCTGGTCAAATCTCAATCCATCAATACAAGAATAATTATATCTCTTTCATCACTGAAATGCAACGAGATGGATCCCTACATGCACACAGACACATACGAATTTACAATTAAAAATCAGCCCAAACAAGAAATAGTAATAAAACGAAAAATCAGACTAGTTGCCACCTACATAATCAAATGAAAACCCAGGATGTTTATAAATGAAAGATTGTAAAATTTAGATTAGTATTCTCGAAATAAACAGCCATTATTCACCTTGTTATTTAATGTTATTTCCTCAATATATATATATATATATATATATATATATATATATATATATATATATATATATATATATATATATATATATATAGCTAAACATTAACTATTATGTGACAAAGGAAATTCATCCAGTTTCAATCTTATTGGAAACTCGTCAAGTAATATCCAGAATTTGCCGTTGACGGGTCTCGAACTGGCGAAAAATGGCTTTTGGACTCTTGGACTGAATTCTGCGCCCTCCCAAGGCTCCAATACATTAAATTTTAAACCGGACATCAACTTATGCCTATTGACTGGCCTTCCCTTTCAGGAGAAACTATTTGGAATCTCGTAAAACCTGAATTTCGAATTAGCCATCCCCAGTCTGTCATTATAAAATAGATCATAGGTTATTTAGGGAAATTTGAATTGAATTGAAAAAGTGTACTCCTGCTTCATGGGTTCATCGGATTGCTTCAATCCAAGCTTCATGATAAATGGTTTGACTTTCACCGGGCTCAACATATCAGTTTAAAGAATAAGGCACTAATCATGTGGTTTCTTGAAAAAATTCTGTGCATAATGTCTACAGGCTACACGACATTTTGAGCGTCACATATCGGAGTCGTCATAGCAGAAAAGGTTTTGAATATGAGAAGTTTGAATTCTGAAGCCACTTAGGGGTATTTAGAGTATGTTGTCCACACAGTGCCATTAATTTCGATTTTTCCCGCGGGATTTGAGATAAATGGAAAGTTCGGGTTAATAATAGTCTCATAATACACTATTCAGAACGTACATAATTGTGAAAATAAGTAAAAATCGCGCCTGTTTGGTATTTCGCGAAAAACTAAAAAAAAAGTCCTGGATGAGAACCCTATTATTTTATTGTTGAAAATTGCATAACTTTGGTTAGTCTTATATAGAATGCTAAGCATTCATTGCATACGACTTCGCTAATCGACATATATTTATATTATTTCAGACTCAATTTGAGTTATTCTTCTCAAATTATGATATTTTTTGCTGGTTTGAATGAATATTTGCTAGCTACCCAGTCATCTGGCAAAAGAAGCCGGAAACTTGGCTGATCATGAGCTTTATTTACCTCGTGAGATCATCTTGTCCCGCATTCTGGCATGCCTGCCTTGCCAGGCTTCACTTTCTGGGTACAGAATTTCATCTTCCTCGACGTTGGCGACAGGAAGCAGTCATCGCGGACGAAATTCCTTCGGTGTTAGTTTGTTAGCCGCTTTTCCAGAGCAGTTGCGTGCTCGTTTAGCCGCAGTCGACTGGCTTCCAACAGCTCATGACGGAACCTCCGCGACTATGATATTCGCTAGGCCAACGCGTCTTCTTTTCACTTTATTGGTGAGTGATTCCTCAGCAAATTTAGTGTGCTAGGCGATTTTATTTGTCGAGTGGTATCCGCGCTCCCGTTTTTAACTTTTTCTGTAAAATTATGGCAACTGTTTTTGGTTTGAACTTATAAGGATTCTTGTAATCCAATTGGGCAATTCTACTACTGTTTATGACGTGATACGGTGAAAACCGTAATGAAGCTGTATTGCCGATGTTGCTTTGCCTTAAATCTATCTTGGCCATAATGGAGTTGCGTAGAGGTTTACTTTGTGTTATCTGATAATCCAACCAACCATGCCTCTCTCTCTCTCTCTCTCTCATAAATTGTTATTTTTGTCGTTATTTCTAAAAAAATTCCTTCTTTTATTATTTCTCTTCTAATTGTATGTCAGTGAAACATAATTTACTAATGACTCATGTATTGATGTACATTATGGTGACAGCTTTACTCTAGTACTAATGAGGCAGCTCTGGCAGTCGTCCTTGACCTCACTGAAGCTTAAACATGTTATCAATACAAGCATCGGCAACCATTGGCGAAACTAACCAGAATATTATTATATTGATGCGCATCCAGCATCATTCTAGTTGACTATATGCCACATTATGAGTGTAGGTCCGATTTATTAGCTTGTCAATATTAACATAATTAATGGTAATAAAAAATTTTAAATCAAGTTTGCGATCTTGATATTAACATAAACTACCGTTATATATATATATATATATATATACACATTTGTCAGTATAAATTAAGCATTGTATAAGGTAAAAATAGCAGATTCATCCATTGGACCTGTTTCGTCCTTATTGGGAACTCTTCACGTACTGTCCAGAATCTGCCGCGGACAGGGCTCGAACGTGGGCGCATTTGCTTCGGAATCTGTTGGTCTAACCACTAAGCCACCCCCCTGCACGCTTCACACAATTTTCAGTTATATACTAACTAAATTTTCTTGGTAAGCCTGTTCTTTAGGTGGAGCCTATATAGCTTCTCCTTCGACCTAAAACTTCAACTAATCACCCACAATCTGACATTTTATCTCAGACACCATTCTTCCTGGAGAAGTGATATTGAATTGAACATTTATATTATCAAACGAACATTAATTGTGCGGGGCTACAATTATTGGAAACTTGTTGCGATATTGATACAAACGCCAATCCCATTATATATATATATATATATATATATATATATATATATATGCATTTGTCAGTATAAACTAATAAAAATAAAGGCAATTCATCCAGCACACTAGTTTCGTCATTATTGGGACCTCTTCACGTACTGCACAGAATTTGCCGCGGACAGAGCTCGTATCTGTGCAAGTATGCTTCGGAATCTGTTGTTCTAATGCTTTCCAGTCAAAATTTACTTGATTCTTCGTTTTATTGATAAGTTCGGTTAATATCGTTGGTCATAAGGACAGAGTAATGCAACATAATACCATAGTGATTGAAAGATTTTGGCGTAGATGAAACCCGCGAGTAATTAATTACCTGAAACTTGATTGGTAGTCGATTTTAACTGATTCTCGTTTTTAGTTTTTCGATGGATGAAAGAATCGCATTTTTTCCATTATAATAAACAATTGTTATCACCGCTCGCGGAACCAATATTTGTGTAACTATGTAAATGTTCAGGTGTATGTTATATAATGACAGATTGGGAGTGACTTGTTGGAACTTTAGGTCTAAATAGATGCCATATAGACTCTAGCCAAAAGAAAGGTTAATCAAGAAACATTAGTTAGTATTTAACTGGAAATAGTGTGTTGTGTGCGACATTGTGACTCAGTGGTTGGAGCAGCAGACTCCAAAGCAGGTATGCCTAGGTTCACATTCCCAATAAGACTAAACCGGTCTACTGGATAAATTGCATTTTCCACATTATACAAGGCTTAGTTTATGCTGACAAACGCATGTATATAATGTGATTTGTGTTTATATCAAGATAGCCTTGATGATGTTACTGATTATGATGATGATGATGATGATGATGATGATGATGATGATGATGTTGATGAGGATGGTGGTGGTGGTGGTGGAGATGCCAGTGAAGATAATTATATCGCAGTCAATAAAACTGTAAAAGAACCTGCTACTTAATTCGTTTATGTTTAATTTAGAGATTTCAATTATATTTACGGTAAAAATTTTACTAAATATTCTTTTTGACAACGCAAGAGCTCGTTTTCCTGTGTTGTTAACAAAAAATACGGAAAAATTTTCAACAGAATTATGTGCACCAATGAAGGCATACTTGATAGGAATAACAGCAAATATACCGCCAGTCGCATGCACTGACGCGTTTCGCCCTCCTATGATCATCAAGTAAGATAAACTGGACTTAGCGAGACAAACTGCATTGTATATGTGCGAAAGCAAAATTAGGATAGCGGCTCTCACCCTAATAGTCTCTTTGAATATCTCTATTTTGCTTTCAGTAAAGTAAAGTATATATATATATGCAATGCTGTTTGATCCTCGCTAGTCAGTTTGCTGTTGTACTCTGATGAATTTCATGGAAGGTCGAAACGCGTCAGTGCGTGCGACTGGCGGTAGTTTAGTTATGCTTTTCGACGACTGGATAAACACAATTGGATCGGTGTTTACTTCAAGCTCGCTACCTTGATTTAAAGAATTGTCACCACCCCTCGCGCAATCAATTAATGTTTAATTAGATTGGTAGGAATATGTTTGTTTTGGCCGCGGAAATTCATTTAATATTGAGTTCGATATTATAGTGTTTTTGAATGTATTTAAGGTATTTTTCTTTTGACGCTTTGAGCCCGATTTTCAAATCCCATATTATCATAGGTAACTCCGTACTCGCAACACAGTAGATAGAATGAAATAATGCATGTAACTCTCGCTCTATTGTTAAATTATAAATAATACTTGTATTATTTCAATGTGTATTCTGTATTTTTTGTTTGTGCAAGTATGAAACCACCTGTGATAATTGGTGTGGAAATTTTAACTCAAAGCGTCAGACGAAAAAATACTTTATATAGCTTCAAAAAAATATCTGATTCAACGGTCGACTTGTTTTTAAAAATAGATTTACCTTGTTTTCTATTGTCAGAGCTGCGATACTCACCTTACTTGGATTGTATTTTAGCTGAAAGTGCAAAATTCATAAATAATTATTAGATGGAGTTCGAACGTAGCTTTCTAATCGAAATAAATTGAACAGATATCGCAAATTACTAAACTTTTAGCTGATTTTCTTTTATTTGCATCCATTTTGGGTTTCAGTTTTCACGTTAAACCTACATTTGCACAACATGGTATGACAATGATTCTTTGTTATATAACCATGAAACTCGTAGTAATGTTTGGTATGCAAAGAAACACTGAGCCACTCTTTCCTAGTGGCAATTGCGTGCGTTAACATAAATATATTTTGCTATACTTGATACGTCATAATTGCCTCATCTGAATTGTGACTAACACATCATTGTGTCCTCTTCCTATTTTCAGTGGAAACGTTTCGAGACCAGGAACTAGGTACAACACTGATAAGATAATTGCGAGTGTCTTTCTGAGCTCTCGGCATCATTGAGAACAAGCGCAATCATTACACCTCATTGCAATACACACTTAAACTGGTGTTACTGTTTCTCCGCGCTTTATTTTTTGCAACAGCGGATACTGTTCATTGCAAGAATGATGGGCTGGCTCATATTCACAAAATCATGCTTATATGTTTACCTCGGTTGACAATGAACGACATAATTTTGCCTCTAAATCGCCAGCCTTTTGAAAGATATAACATTTTTTTTAAATTAGTAATCATAATTCTGGACCAGACTGTTCCTTTAACTGGCCTTGTGCAAGGCCAATTAAAGGAACAGCTCAGCTCTGATACAAGGTTGGCTTAACATCGTGGTAATAGTGCGCTATTTGCTTATGTGTTTTTTTGTTGGTATGAAGAAACAAATATTGCTCACCTTTTGTGTATTAAATAGCTAGTGCGTGCACTGCAGTCACAACAAGCTTATCCAACATATCGTCACGGCATTAAAATGAAACTTGAAGTTGATTGTGATGCTAAGTCTTTATTAATGGAGCAAACCGTTGTCATTATCCGCACAATTGCCTACTACCGGTCTTTTATTATTCTCGGATGGCCCTTTAGAGACGCATTGTTAACTCTATCTTGTTGCTCTATGCGTAGACGAGAGTCATTGTATTTGCAATGAAGTGCTTTGGGATTTGGAGTATTCTGGCTTTGTAACTCATACCGTTGGTACATTGGCCATCTGTACTTTAAAGCATATATATTTTTGTGCTATAATCAAGCATTAGTTTGAGAGAAGATGAGCATAGTTGTTGAGAGATAATCTTTACGAGCAATTCCTGCAGTGTTCTAAACTGGTGTGTATTTCTGCTATTTTAGCTGGACTCACAACTCAAAATAGCTGCTTCTACAGAATCAAAAACGCTTGCTAAAGATGGCATCACAGCTGCCGGTTCTAATCAGCATGACTCTCGCGTCAGTCAGTTATTGCATTTGTTGTCTGATCGACTTGGTATGCGTAGACCTCACCCGTGTCTGTTTGAACCAGACCTCACCGCGAAATCAATTTCCGCCTCGCTGGGAGCCTGCAGTCCCACTTCTGACCAGAGTTTGAATTCTTCTTCATCTCCGTCGTTATCTTGCGTCATTGTGGACAGCTGCGATCAACACCAGCAACAACGTGATGACGTCCGTCGAGACCAACTTAGACAGACAGCTATAAATTTGCGATTGGAAGCGTTAAGTTGGCTGGGTGTGCAACCTTTATCAGCTGAACTTCTTTTCGAGCTTGCCTCCACATTGAAGTTAGGTAGGTTTGTGCATATTTTGTCTGCACATGTCCATGTCAGACTTTATAAATGGCTAGGGATAATTATAGAGACACTGTGAAACCACATCTAGTTGAACTTGCGCGATAAACATAGCTGATATCGAACTGTTTCTTATTATTCTTCGTTCATTTTATGAAAGGAGAGAACATGATTTTAATACGAACCTCCAGGTTAATTATTAGTTTGTTTAATTTCCTTCCTTTAGATCAGGATTTGTTTTTCTTTACTACATTACACAAACCAGCTTTGAAAAGTAGTTGTGAAACCACTTCTATCTGAACCTTTAACCAGTTATCCTCCACGTTAAGGTTGGATGGGTTGTTCTTTCTATCTTTTCCCGTGTTTTTAAATAGTATTTAAATAAAGAAAGGGTATTTAAATATGTCATACGAGGATGCTATTCACGTTACGCTTCTTCTCTAAAAACAAAATTGCGTTAAAATAGTAATCGTTTTGTGGTCATTGTTTTAACTTTTTTACATTAATCTGTACTTCGTATGCATTTAACGTCGAAATGATGTGAAATTTATATGGTTTTAAATTTCATACCTGATGACTGAAATTAGAATAAATAAAGCTACTGCACATATTGCCAATCAAATACCAATGACGACTGATAAACAGCATTATTTCGGCATGGCATGCTGATGTCTTAATCTCGCGTAACTGTGAAATTCATTGCAATGAGAGGGGCCTAAATTAACACTATGTCGCCCATTCCCAATGGGAAGTTGGGATTGTCTTCCTTTTACATTTCCTTATTTGTTTTCCTGGTATGCGAAAATCGAAAACCCCGTAAAGCTCTGCATTCTTGCCTAAGTTAAAGTCCTTTCTCCCATCAATTATTTCGGCATGAATCACTTGTAAACAAATGGATATCGAACAAATGTGTATGTGATCAGTAGCCTATGTGGGGCCTCAAAAGCATTGTTTCTATAATTCTTTTAGCGAGAACTTTGATTTATTTTATTTATCATCATAGTATTCATAGAACTCTACAGAAACGCACAAAAGGAGAAAACTTTGCGAGACTAGTTTTCAGATCTTAGACAATATCTAAACTTCAAACATAACTCGGTTAATTAGAACCCTCACACCTACTCGCAACTAAGCATCTAACTATTCACAAGCTGCCAAGCCAGCGTTTGCATATTAATTTAAGTACTGCTTTTGAATAAGGTCGTAGAAGTTTGCAGCAAGAAAACCTGTAAAGATAGGCTACTCTTTCTGGAAATGTTATTATCAAGCATGATACGTTAATGGGTTAGGCCAAAAATCGTTATAATAAACCGTGCCATATTACATGAGCTCCATTGAAAACAAGGCAGAATGGGACTGTCACCGCTGTTTATTTAATAATATACACTGTAGACAATTCCTGCTAATTTCACTGGTTATGTTATTCAACTGAGAAAATATATATGTACACTCGTTTCTGGATGAATTTATCCTATTATGTCATATTTTATAATTTTAGCTGTATTGAAACAATAGAAAGTTTGGTTTCTATCTCTCTCTCTCATATGTCGTACTTACCTTATTTCTTTATTGTTCCTAATTTAATGTGTTTTCTCCGGTAATTTTCTGATCATTGACTTTCACTTGCAGAGGACATTTTGGAATCAGGCTTTTTGCTTAGTCTTTTCACTGCCATGGAGCTGAGCCTGCAGATGTCCTCTGAAATCATTCCTCCGGCTGGGTCACTGAATTCGTTGGCGATTGGCCGACTTGGTTTGTCGTCAACTTCGGAAACAAACGTCGAAGAAGATGGAATCCATAGTCAAATAGTCAATAACGACATGAGCAATCGTCAGCCGAACAATACGCAGCGCTTTCGAAGCAAACGTCGGCGTCTCTTGGCTGGCTTGAGACATTTGGCCATATTTCCCATTAAGGAAATAGCATCAGATAACACTAAACCAAATATATCGCCAGACGACCATCTAAATGGCCGGGATGAAGCAAATCACCTGTCTTCTACTAACAATACCATAGCAATTAATAGTATTTCTTCTACTGCTAGCTCTTCATCCAGTATGGCTGATGTTCGGCTTGTAAGTTTAGCTGAATGCAATCAAGCATTGTCGTCGCAAACACCTCTTAATGAAAATATAAACACAACATTTGCTGACAGCCGATTGAGCGCTAAACCCTTGTTGCTTCCTCCGCATCCGCGATTGCCTGTCTTCGCTAGCATCTCGACATCGTGCTACGGTTGGTTTACACTTTTAATAAAATTGATTGTGTTAATTTGATTGATTATTTATACATAAATTCGGTTGCTTTCGGCCGAGCCTTTGTATGCATTAATGAAGAGCGAAATTTGCTAGCCGACCAGTTCTATCCATCCGCACACTTATGTGCCAATATTTTCCCGTCTACTTAAGGAACGTCGATTGCACTGGTGTTGATGGTGCCTATGAGAGTAAATTACACGTCCTGCTCAACAGGAAACCGAGCTATTTCCGATAGATGGCGTGAACTACGGAAATGTCTTACCAGTAAGCTAGTGTTTGGCCATTATTATTCGAGAGATCGGTTGCTTGATAACACCGCAATCACCCTTGTTATCCATGAGGCAATTAAATGGACGAAATTCTAATTGAGTCTAGTTCGAGAACGGGTCATGTGAATGGGCTTGATGAAATCTGTTTTATAGGCATAGGCTCTTGTGGAACCCACCTTGCGAATGACTAATATCTCTGGCTATATTGTATCTGTGTATAACAATGGTAATCTTGCTTACTGAGCGGTTTATTTAATTTGCCGTAAGCGGCTACAGCAGGTCTAATGATCTTGGAATTCTTAGTTGAAACCCGCCATTCTGGTTTCCTTAGGATTGCTAGGTTGACCTATGCGTTGACGATTATTCGCTTTGCGTCTTCCAAAGCCTAGTTTTCCCGAAATTGACATTTGAACATAGTTAACTTTCGGACTACAGATTCTTAATAATCAGGCGTTTCCTTTCCAGGCCTTCGTAGTGTCTCATTTTCAATTAAAATACACATAAAGTGATTGATAATTTTCAACGCTATAATATCTGGGGAATTTAATGCTTGAACCTAACGACTAATCAACACATCTGAAAATTGGTTTTCATTCTGACAATGACGGTACATTCTCTAATTCGTCCCTAGTATACAAATTTGAGTGGTCTATCTATTCTTCGATCACTTGCGTGAATATAACAAGCTATTCTACATATGTGGAAAGATCTTAATATTTTTTTCCAATTGCAATGAAGCCCACGCTAACCGTACTGCAAATTGGTTCGTTTGGATTAACGTTAATGTTAAGAATAATAGTAGCTAAAATAATAGAATAATTCTTGCAATACATATTTTGGGGGCATTCATAAACTTCGTTAAATGCTCTCTTTAATTTGTTTGCGTGCTTAGTATAAACATCAATCCCATTGCACTAGGGTGGCTCCGTGGTTAGAGCACCAGATTCCGAAGCAGACGTGTCCAGGTTCGAGTCCTGTCCGCAGCAAATTCTGGAGAGTACGTAATGAGTTCCCAATAAAGACTAAACTGGTCTACTGGATGAATTGCCTTTTCTGCACTATACAATTTTTAGTTTATACTGATAAATGTAGGTATATAATGGGCCTTTTGCGTATAACAAGATCGCAATTTTATTATAGCAATTGTTATCACCGCCCGCGCAACCAATGTCCGTTTAATTATATACGGTAATTACTGTTTGATCCGCGTTAGTCAGTTTGCCGTCGTTCCGTGTTTATGACCATACAAGGTCCAAACTTGTCAGTGCGTGTTACTGATGTTAGAATTTCTGAATTGAGCAACTGGCTAGATGCAATGGGATCAAATTATATCAAGCTCGCAAACTTGTTTAATGAATTTTTATCACCACCCGTATAATCACTGATGGCTTAATTGTTTATATAAGTTTACCGTCACTGATATGATCATTTACCAATTGATTTTTTTCGTTCATGTTTATTATACTATCGCATTTTCTGTTTTGGCAACATATAAACGTTGATAATTAAGGAAAGAATTAATAAATATGCACTTCATTATGTTTCCACAATGTAAATTTATTGTTTTCCTTTTGCATCTACTTGTTTACCTCTCAAGCGGACTACTTGACTCTGGTGGGAAAACTTGGTCATGTTGTGGACCCCAACTTGTTGTATCCCACTAGTACAGAGGATGGCTTAATGGAGTTGCCACATATTCTTATTGGCCCAACAGACGAAAATCAGCTATCAGCTGTGCAGAGGAATACCGTAAAGGATTCTGTTTCCATTGCTAGTAGTCTCAGTAATGGAAGCAACCAGGTGTCTGAAGGATTGGGAATTCCTGTTGCCGAGCCTAAAGTAATTCTGCAGTCGATTCTCGAACGCCTAGTGCGCTGTCATCTTGGGTGAGTAGTATTTGGATTTCATCTCTTTGAATGAAAGTTAATCCGAGCCTCAATCACTCAATGAAGTTATTTTTAACACGATCCGTTACTTTATTTGCGTAAAGAAACAGCCGTGACTGAATACTTTAGTAGGGTATACGCTGAAGAATTGTTTAACCTTAATAACAAATGTGCCACGCTCAGAACTATCTTTGGACTAAGATGCTGCAAACAAGTCTATCAATTTTGCTTCATGCTTTTATGCATAATATCTTGGTTTTTGCAAAAAGGCTACATTTATTCATCTATAACAGTTAAATAATTGCATTTATTCATCTTATTTTATTAGATTAACCAAATCATAAATCAACACTGAACGATAACATAACTGCAGACTGTACCTTAATATTTGTAGGATAGTTTCTCTGCCTTTATGTCTCATTTGATCTTATTTGTGGCGCTTGAACCGCTATTAAAGCTTCTCAGACTAAGCAATACAATGAAGAAGGTCAGAAAAATTCTCAATCTCACACTTGGAACTGTCAGTTTAGTGTTCATTTACAACTCACGTATAACTTTAAATAGCATGGTTATGACGCAGTTACGCATCTATGCTTTATATTGGTGAAATTTTGTATAGTAGTAATAGTAATAGCACTAGTAGTATTAGTAGCAAATTTAGTAGTGGTAGTAGCAGCAGAATTTGGATTAGTAGTAGTAGTGGCTGTGTAGTAGTAGTAGTAGTTTTTCCCATGTTATACTAAGCCGAACTCATATATGATGGGGGTAATGTTCATCATCTTGATGATTGTGATAATGATGGTTGTTGTAGCTTCATGCGCGTTGAGCGTACACACAACTTTTATCAATGAAACCTTTATAGAATACTTACTTGATTTCTTAAAAACGACGAAATTGTTTCATCGCACTCCAGAAGAGCCACTATGCAGTGGTTAATATTTTCTCGTGAAACTGATCAGATCTTCAGGTTATATAGTATGAGCTCTGCCGCTATGCATCTAAAGCGTTATATTTTTAAGTGTTATTGTATTATTATTGTTATTATTATTATTATTATTATTCGTACTAACTGCCCTTTTTCTTTAGTTGCATAAATGCATCCATACATACACTCGACACACCTGTCGGATACTTATTGAATGGTTGCGCAGTGCGATCGTTAAATATCGAATCTTGCCGATTTGCGTTCGCGGGTTGTCGCTTTGCACTATCCGTTTCGCAAAGACCCGATTGATCCTCACTTCCAAGTACGTATCGAAATCGTTTTGTTGGCTGGGTGCGGATTCGTCCCTTTCTTCCGAAGGCTTCAACATCGTTCGTACTAACCACTGGGTACGAGGTACGGTCTAGTCTTCGTTGACTGGCGACATTTCGAAACGTTATCTTTCGTTCTACCGTCAAGCCTCTATTCACACATACACAGCAGAATACTCACAATGGTAGATTTAAGCAAAGATGTGTAATGGTATAAATCATATAAAGTTCTATTAAGAAATTTAAAGTCACTCACTATATATATGTATATATATATATATATATATATATATATATATATACTTTAAAATGTCCATTCCTTTTTAATTTAACACAGTATTCTTATAATTAGGAAAACACAAATAACGAAGTGGATAAAGGCCATTTATTTCATGAATACTAATCATCTCTTATACAATCATACATATTTATACATTTTGGGTTTTCAATTGATTATGCTAGTAGTAACAAATCTGACTCGTTTTTACTGCTGTTTCTTGTTTTGGCTAGTTGGTGAGTGTGTATGCGTTTGTGTTTGTGTGTATGCGTGTTTGCATGTAAAGGTCATTCTCGCAGTATTGTAAAGTGATGTCTGAGATCTGGTCATTATTGTTTTGATAGCTTGAGAATTAACCATTTGTGCGCATTGTTCACTGTTACACATACAAGTGCTATTTTTCCCAGTATAGTTGATCGTTTCACCTCGTTGCGCAAAATGTTCTCACGTGGTAACAATGGCAGTGTTGATTGCAGTGTTAAACGCTCACATTGTTTGGAGACTTCTGTCATCGTATGCGCCTCTTATTTCCACTTCAGTTTGTTGCCAATCCGATTGTATGTTTGTTGATTCTAGTCGAGGGCCTGTTTGTTCTTGGCTGGATACTAGTAGATTCTTGTTGAATTTTGTTATTCTTGGCCAGTCGATAAGGATATCATGTTGATGAAACTTTTGAATATTAAGGTCAGGTGTTTGTTGTTTTATTCCTAATTATAAGAATATATATAACGCTATATATATACCGAAACTGTAAAGTGTACCAACACTGTGTTTGTCGTGATTCCAAGTCTGCACAGGGTACCAAAACAATGCACACTTGCTATTCACGCAAAGCCTTATATGTTGACCTCGATTGTCGACATGCATATCGTTTCGATCCTGTTTGAACCAATTTGTTATAGGATACGCTTTACCTAATGCATGATTTTATGTATAATAGTTCTCCGCAACGAGGAATATACAACTATTCTTTATGTCATTGAATTATGTCATGATTATTGGGAAATGTGATTCATAATGTCGATCGAGGCCATGCTATATGGCTTTGCTGAAGTAGCAAACGTTCAGAAATGGTTGACATGCTCAACTTGGGTGCAATTTGTCTTAGACTCGAGACTATGGTTCTAATATATTTTGCAAGTATTGTGCATGCTTTATACAACGCCTTGACTGTAAAGTCGCATTGCACAAGACTTTACATATAATTGATTCTATTACAGCTTGAATACATATACGTATATGAGATTTCAATGTTCAAATTTCCCACATTTATTGACCAAATTCTTGACTGTATGTGATGAGTTCTCAATAAGGACGAAACTGGTCTATTGGATGAATTGCCTTTACTACACTATGCAATAATTAGTTTATTCTAACAAATGAATGTACTTAATGGGTCAGGTATTTATATCTAGATCGCAACCTTGATTAAGGTAATAAAGTAGGTTTTTGTCGTATTGCCGCCTCCTACTGAGGAATCGACAGTAAGCAGGAAACACCTGTGTCCATGATACTATTCCGCTTTTTCTTGCTGAATGTCATTTGTTCTGGTTCGATTTGAACTAATTTGATACTAGGTACACAATACCTAATATGCAATTGCAACAAAGATTGTCCTACATTCCTCACCCAAATATATAGTGGTTAAAGGACGTAATACCGGCTCATACTGATGAGTCGCCAGTAAGCACGAAACGAATGTGCATGAGATTATACTTTCCGTTCATGCTGCCTTTGGTTTATCCTTCTGGTCACAACTGAACTAATTTGTAACTAGGTTCGCAAAACCTAATACATACTTGCATATATATTAGTTCTTCGCAACAAACAGTATTTAACTGTAATATATTGAATTGAATGATATCATGCTTACCGCGAAATGTGATAACTGATATCGATCAAGGCCAGAGTGTATGGATTTACTGGAGTAACAGGTGTTCAGAAATAGCTGTAATTCTCAATTTCGGTGAATTATAGCATATGTTGATATCCATCATGTTGGTATTTAACTGTTATATTATAGGAGCATGTTATATGCTGTAAGTTTAACAGAATTCGACTATTCCGAAACTGGTTCAAATTTTGTATCCATTGAATTTAAAACTGTTTTATTAATTTTTTCCTACCGGATTACGTTGTTACTGCAATTTCCAGATTTGAGGCCGTAGCAATCGTGATTGGTTTTATCTGTGTAGATGGTTTTAATGAAGTATGTCCATGAATCAGGCTTGTGAAGTAACAGGCGAATACGTTGACGTTACTAATGAGGCATTTTGCTTCCATTGTTTCGAAATGGTAATGCAAGAATTAAATAGTGTACAGTTATTTGTGCCAGTTTCTGCCTATACCAGTTTATAGCCTAATGATTAAAACTATTTTGTTATTTTATAGCTTACGTTATATTATTATTCTTGGAAACGCTGCATGGAATCATATTCACCGGATGAACAACAGCTTCGAATGCTTATGTATTTCTGTGTTGTCTGTATTTGCTTAAAATAAAAATATTTAATGAAATCACGTCATTATATTTCAATTCAATATATTCATAATATATTTTTGATTTTTTTATGTGTTAAGATTTTCGCCTTGTCCAACGTCTGAGTGGTGCATAGCTGCGTCACGTCTTTACATTTGGTGCGAAGAAATGGGCCTAATCAATTCGACGCCATTGGCTATGGCCACCCCGATTCACAGAGATGACCGCCTTGAAGCAATAAATGCTGCATTATCTCGCCTGTCGTTCGCTGATATCCCATGTCTCATGCCATTGGTTACTCAAACTCGTGTTTCGCGAAGTCGGTCTGATGGCTCACCCGTTAACCACGTCACTGTATTCCTCAACTCCTCTTTGTCCAAAAGTATATGTAAACTTGTCGATGGTAATTCTGTCTTATCTTCTAAAGGCACGCTGCCATCATCTTCTGTTAATGCTGTGTTTATTCATCCTACTTTATTGCGTCTACGCAGCAACCAACCGGACGCTCTAGAGACATTGGAGGCAGATCTATTCGAAAAGTGTTTGATCGCACATGGCCTTTTTACGGAATTATTAGTTGATCCTACAGCAACAATGATTACAACTTCTAATACTACTACTACAAACGAAGCCCTTGATTTTGAAGATGAGCTGATCTTGATTGACATTGATAACAGCGTAAACTCAACCAGTGTTTTACCTAAGCAAGGTGAAGTGCCGCAAAAGCAAATTGTTGGTATTGTTTCGTCGGCTTACTTTATCGACAAGCACAAAATGATGCAGAGTGTTGATGCGCTGAGGTGGATTAATTTTTTTACGTCTGCGGGTAAGTGTTACCATTCGTCAGTTGCATTTCATAAAAGCATTAGTCCTTGTATGCCTTGTTTCGCATTTCCGTCAATGAAACACATTTTAATCATTCAATAAATGTCGTTTTCATTTGAGTTATTCGCTCAAAGCCGAGTTAAACCGTCTGTGCCTCCAAAATTAGTGATAAAATAGTCTAGCAAAATTCTGAGAGTAATTAAAAACTATTCTTTTGAAATGCGAGCTTTAATAAAATTCATTGTACCCTTCCTATGTCCAAAACAAAAAGAAATTTTATCAGATACAAGAAATATTTCTTTCTCATTATCTCGTCAAGTATCTACTAATGCACATATCTGTATATATAAATTGGAAAGCAAAACAAGATATAAAAACGGAAACCAATCAATTGCGTGTGTCACATCCAGTTCAAGCTAAATGTATGAACAGGCTTCTTCTGCTTGCATAAATCCGACTGCAATTTGTTTATCCATAAGACTTCGGATGTGGCTAGCTCCCTAGCCTTATGGATAAACAAATTGCAGCCGGATTTATGCAAGCAGAAGAAGCATGTTCAGGCATTTAGTTTGACCTGGATGTGACTCACGCAATTGATTGGTTTCTGTTTTTTCACATTCTCTCAATGTTCACATATTTCTATCTTGTTTTGCTTTCCAATTTATATATAAAGATATGTTCATTAATAGATATGAGAGATAGTAGAAATATTCTTGTATCAATAAAATCTCTTTATTTAGGCTATAGGTACAATAATTAAAAGACATTGTAACCTTATGGCATCGAAATATTTTTTCAGGTGAGGCAATATTTTGAACCAGTTTTATTATATGCTACAACTTAGAGTGCAGAAAACTTCGGTGTGTGAATATAGACTTCTGTTGACCTCACTATACATCTTTTATGCTTGTTCCATATGGGCGTTAATAAAGAAAATCAGAATTCAATATATTTTGTTAACGTGGAATTATGCATTACAACGAACTGATTCGTATGTGATGAAGATATTTCTGTGTTTAGTCATTACATACAAAGTTTGGCTGCATAAATGGGTGGTCTAAAAACTGGTATTTATGTCAATGAAAAAGACTACGAATTCAGAAATTCTTCGTCCCAATTGCATTTCATATATTATGCACGGCCCTCTGTATAATATTTATTTTTGCGCTGTTAATGCAGATTCGAATCAGCTCAACCTCGTCTATAATGCATTTTTGTGAATTGAAATCGGTGGAATTTTTAAAGAATGGCGTATTATTCATTTATGCCAGCTTCTGTTGCTTATCGAGTATCATTGGTAATGCTTATTTATGTATTTGAATATTTTTTATATATTCATGTATGTACGCATGTATTTATATATGTATGTATGATTCTATATATGTATGCGTGTATGCTTGCATGAGTTTATGTATGTATGTATGTATTTTATATTTTTATATATGTATGTCTGTATGTAGGTAGGTATGTACGTGAATGTGTGTATTTATTTATGGATTTGGGTAGGTATGTATGCATGTATGTGTATGTATGTGTATGTATGTTTATTTATATGCATGTATGCATGCAAGTCCGTAGCCATAGAAATTCCGGCTTCACGACCGGCGGGCTCAAGCTAATCAACCCGGGATTGGTAGCATGAACATTGCCGGGCCATAAAGGGACGCAAACATCATCCCGTTTCATGTGAAACCTCGACTTTGGTCTAAGTGCACTGTAACCTTTTTGTTAAATGTGTAGTGACGGAATGAATGTAAGCGTTCCAGGCGTGAAGGGCAAGTTTCGGCTGCTGAAGGAAACTTCGGCCATTGGAATCTGGGCAGATAGTGTTCATCAGCCTTGGTTGGCAGACTAGGAGAAGGAAAACTCAGAATACAAACCATCACTAGGAATGGGCGACCTAGTGTTCTTTTACAGTCCACATATAACCATGATAAGTACAACTTACAATAATTACATACTGCATCGGCCGTCGCGCAGTATAAAAAGGGTCGCCTTATCTGCTGAGCCATGCAGGGTGGATAAGCGAAAACAGGCTACTGCAGGCAACTCTATCTCCGATTCTGCCTCCTTTCCTTCCCCTTTCTCTTCTCAATCTAACAATAACACTCTTTTAGATACTATAAATATGGTTCGTTTAGATCATAACACTGAGCCCTATACCAGGTTGCCAAATATCGAAAATGATTCTAGTAGACAATCATTCATTAAACCTAGGTTAGATTTTAACGTAGGCGCATTTATTGTGCGAACATTAAAACAACTTGGACAACAAGAATCTCTTGCACGTACGTTGGATAAATTAGAAATCTACATACGTTGTGTATCTGGTACTAGAATACAGGATCCTACGTGTATTACAGAACTGGTTGCACCATCCCTATCTACGCGTTATTGGCTTCGAACATTGGTTCCACAGAGTTCTCTCAAGCCGGTAAATGAGGCGTTGGTATTGCCCATATTGCGCGAGCTGAAGCTTGTTTAATTGAATGAATCCCTTTAAATAGTCCATTGTGTGTGGCACGTTTAAATACATCCACTAAAATCCAAGCAAAAACTGTTATCATCGTTGCCTCTTCGTTGTATCTGCATATGCTCCTACCGATTGCAGCACAGAAGAAAGCAAGGACGCTTTTTACTCCGAATTAAGCTCCTTACTAAGTAAAGCACGAAGTTCGGATATAGTCCTGGTTATGGGTGACATGAATGCTCAAGTTGGTCGCTTAAGCAACACAGAATTTCATTTAGGTGGAAGATACACTCTAAGCTCGACTCGCAACGATAATGGTGAACGGCTTTTGGATAGCTGCGCTGAACTATATTTAAGTAGTACAAATTTCAGACGTAGTGTTAAACGTTGTGCTACATGGCGTCCTCCAGCACCCGGACAACGGTGGACTCAAATAGATCATGTAGCAATTATTTATAGATGGCGTGGTTGCATTCAGGATTGTCGTTCTTTTTGGAACACTTATGTCGACTCGGACCATGCACTTATCCGTTGTAGATTTACACTAAAATTTTCCGGGAAAATAATTAAGAATAAACCCCAAATTGATGTAGGCAAACTCGAACAACCGTTCTTCCGACAAAATTATGAAAATATTTAAAAATTTAACAATAATTGATTGCGCGGGTGGTGGTAACAATTCTTTAAATCAAGCTCGCAAACTTGATTTAAAGAATTGTTACCACCACCCGCGCAATCAATTATTGTTAAATTGTATTGCCTTTAATAAATAACTTTCGTGGCTGCATAGAAATTGTGTAGCCGACATTTCCAGTCAAGTTCAATGTATGCGAGACTGCTACAGGTGAGAACCGCATATCTAAATTTGATTTCCATATATATTCAATGCGGATTGATCCTCGATAGTCAGTTTTTCTTCGTACTCTGATGATGATCATGGAAAGTC
>JAQBSW010009961.1:0-26377 GCA_029291075.1 Eudiplozoon nipponicum | reverse complement strand
TAGGGATCGCAGTATTAAGTCCAAGATTAAGGATTTGTTTTTGGTCTTCCTTGAGATCCATTCTCGATAAATTAACTAAACGTTTGGACATGACCTCTTCAATTCTCGTATTTCTCAAAGGGCAATTAATTCCCAATATTGCTAATTTTTTTTCATGCCTTTGTCTAATTTTTTTAATTTCATTATCCCTCGTTTTGTCTGTGAAATCTTCAATATGTTTGAAATCCAACATACCTAATCTCGCCAGTAATATGGACCTTATTTTTGTCTTCTCTCTAATCAGTTCAAATTTACGTTTGTTTAGTTTCTTAATCGATATTTTTATTAAATGTAAACAAAGCTCATGCTTAAGAGTATTTCCTACTTTATCCAAAACGAAAGAAAGTTTAAATCTAAAACATTTCGGTATAACATTAAATTTTAAACATTTATTAAGGAACGAGGTATTTTCCACTTGCCTTACAATCTGCATCTTCTTCCGCTTGTACTGATTCATAAGTGTGACCACTGTCGCATCATATTTCATTCTCAAATAGGATTTAAACTCAATATTTTGCGGTGTGTAAGCATTCAGATTATCAATGCCGCGTTTTGCGTACGCGGGTAGTAGCTGTACACGGGCAGTTACACAAAGATCCGATTTGTCACTATTTCCAATTTTGTTTTGTCTTTGATCGGGTTGACTCATTTTTACTTCAATTGGAAATGCGGTTCTATCATATCTTTGTTTACTGGCGACGTTTCGGTGCCTACTTTCCAGCACCATCATCAGGCAACACAACACTGATCACAATAGCAGATTTAAGCAAATGTGGTAACCTCGTTCCAAAACCATTCTATTTATATATATTTGACTCAACACTATTTTAATCATAGGATTTGTCTCAGTAACTAAACTCAATATATAACTTGTTATAATTAGTAGACCAATCATTACCTCACCTATACCTCATCTCATCTCGTATGCAGAATATTTTAGGGGAGAGAGACAGTATCGAACCTTTTGTTATTTGTTATAACGGTATTGCTACTATGTCACGGTAATCAAAATTTTAAAAAAATGCTAAAACTAAAACCTTGATTATCATATACTGTATTTTATTTAAAGCCGGGAACTCTAATGTATACAATGGTGTGTGAGGTATTGCGCACATAGCAACAAATTAGTTCAAATATGGAGCAGCAAGTAACGTAGATGGATGGAGAGTGAATGTTATATCGACGCTTAGGTGAACGATTAAAGAGAGAAAGATAGAGATAGCCTGGACAACTAACGTTTTTCAAAAAACTAATCGTAAGCACAATGCGAAGTTAATCAACTTTTGGAAATAATTGCATAAGAATATTTGCTGATATGACTAAAATACTTCATTACACATATATCTAAATATAATATCGTAAAACCTTTATATATATATATATATATATATATATATATATATATATATATATATATATAAATAGAGAGAGAGAGAAAAAGGACCATTGATAATTATTAAATATGAATAATTTCTATTCTTATTATATATTTATTTATTACGTTAGTCACACCTTATATCAATATATAAAATACATGTCAATATGTATAAAAACATATATATGAATATAAGCAACAGTGTGAGACCAACATCCCTAATCCTATATATTATATATATATATATGTATATGCCTATTATATATTTCTATAATTATTATTTTATTCTTTCCTTACTGTTACTTTATTGACCAATTAATCAAATTGTATATTTATTTATTCACACCTTATATAAATATATAAAATACATATAAATATGTATAAAAACATATATATATAAATATAAGCAACAGTGTGAGTCATATATATATATATATATTATGTGTATTGAATAAACCTATCAATCTACCCATAGGCCTATCTATATATCCGTCTATCTATCACATTTTGGTTTCATCTTAAAAGGATACATGGTAGCTATTAACCATGAATATCTTCTCTATGACTAACGTATTATACATTTAATAAGATATTCCTACCTTACATAAATATATAAAATATAAGCAACAATGTAAGTCAAATGTGTCTTATCTAATGCTCTATCTACTAACCCTTGCTAAATCGGTATACCCTCTTTTGGAACATTTTTATTGAGAAAAATAAGTATATAGGAAATTGATATTGGTACAGATCATTACGCAATAGTTTTCTATAAGCGGTTTTTACTTAGGTTCCACTAGTGCGTGTTCCGCAGCCTCGTTTTCTGACCATAGAAAATGCTTCATTAAATATTGGGCCCAATGATTTTTCTACCGATGTTACATTTGTTACACCTTTTCCTGATTTTTATTTCAATTGACTCTCTAATTGAAGTCTAGTTAATCTGTTGCGGTTGCAGAACGCGATGAGTTTACATCGCTTCCCAGTCTATTTCATGACCCGTTTCCTTCGAATGCCTAGCTAGGTCTGATCTTTGAATGTGTCCATATTTGCGGGCTGTCTTATGTTCACCTCTACGAACCTTTATAGGTCGCATGGTTTCGCCTATATACCTGAGATTACATTCTTTGCAAGGTATCGCATATACTCCTGATGTCTCGAGGGGTTCTACTCTTTCTTTTTGGTTGGGTAGTTTATTGCCTATAGTAAGCGATTGTCTTAAAACTGTTTTAATATTGTATTTAGCTGCTATTATTCTAATTTTCCTGCTCAATTTAGAATCAGGTAATACCATAATTTTGTGCTTATCCGGTTCCGTTTCCTTCTTTACTTTGTTTATTATATTATTGTTAAATCTCTGTAACATCTCATCTATTAATCTATCTATTATACTTGACGGATAGCTATTTAGTTTGAATATTTCTTTTAATCTCCTCATTTCCTTATCTCTATTTTCTATATCAACTATTCTAAGACTTCTTAATATCATGGATTTAAGAATGCCTATTTTCATTCCATATGGGTGATTTGATAAGAAATTAAGAAGGAGTCCCGAATAAGTATCTAATCTAAAAATATCTCTTTCAATCTGAGACCATTCCGTTTTATTTTCGCATCCAAAGGGTAATTCCGTATTCACTTCCCAGTAAACTTTACAATTCACGCACCCTAATTGGTTGGCTAATTCGAGGGTGTTAACTCATTATCCCTGATTCCAAATTATAAACCTTATCATCCAGGAATCTTACTACAAGTTTGGCACAGGAGATTTTAACAACAGATTTTTTCAAATAGTTACCAAAAATATTAGCAACCCCAGGACGATGGTGGACATTTTCCCATAGGGTTTCCTTAACTTATTTATAAAATTCATTCGAACTGAGTTGTTGGAGACTGGAATATTTGTATTTCCATAATGCTACTTAGCATCATTTTACTACCTTCATACCGGGCTCTGTTAAACAACGCTTCACACTTTCTAATGCTGCTTGTACCGGGACATTGGTATACATCGATACAACGTCCAGGCTAGCCATTCTATCATTATCATTCAAGTTATATCTACTAATAATGTCAATAAAATGATATGTATTCTTTAAAGTATAATCTAAGAAATAAGTATATTTTCTAATTCTGTTGCATAGAAATTTAGACAATCTATACGTTGGTGAGTTTTGTATGTTAACGATTAATCTAAGTGGATTCCCCTGTTTATGAATCTTCACTAGACCATAAACTCTCGGAGGGACTGTTTCACGTTGTATTATTGAATTCCCAAGTCCTGGTTCTAATTCCTTCGACTCAATCATTCTATTAATTATAGTCTTAACTTGTCATTGTAACTTATCAGATGGATCTTTATTTATTTTATTATAAACCTCGAAATTATTTAATTGTTCATACACTTTCAATTCATAATCTCACTGGTTCATAAGTACCGTTGCACCACCTTTATCCGCCTTAAGGCATATTGCTTCATTGGATAATAATTCTGCTCTTAAGCGTTTTAGATCATAACTCTGCTTGCATCTCACCTCTTTATGCTCTAGCACCGCTTTGGACACATCCAATTCAAACCTAGTCTTATCTTTGTCTGTGAGAAACTGGGCAATCTTTACTGTTTCTGTAATTATCTCATTCCTAGGTACGTAATCAATAGGGATCGCAGTATTAAGTCCAAGATTAAGAATTTGTTTTTGGTCTTCCTTGAGATCCATTTTAGATAAATTAACTAAACGTTTGGACATGACCCCATCAATTCTCTTAACTTCGCATTATGCTTACGATTAGTTTTTTGAAAAACGTTAGTTGTCCATACTATCTCTATATTTCTCTCTTTAATCTTTCACCTAAGCGTCGCTATGACATTCACTCTCCATCCATCTACGTAACTTGCTGCTCCATATTTGAACTAATTTGTTGCTATGTGCGCAATACCTCATACACCATTGTATACATTAGAGTTCCCGGCTTTAATAAAATACAATATATGACATTCAAGGTTTTAGTTTTATTTATCATTTTTCAATTTTGATTACCGTGACATAGTAGCAATACAGTTATAACAAATAACAAAAGGTTCGATACTGTCTCTCTCCCCTAAAATATTCTGCATACGAGATGAGATGAGGTATAGGTGAGGTAATGATTGGTCTGCTAATTATAAATTGTTATATATTGAGTTTAGTTACTGAGACAAATTCTATGATTAAAATAGTGTTGAGTCAAATATATAAAAAAAGGTTTAGGAACGAGGTTACCACATTTGCTTAAATCTGCTATTGTGATCATTGTGTTGTGTTGCCTGAGGATGGTGCTGGAAAGTAGGCACCGAAACGTCGCCAGTAAACAAAGATGTGATAGGACCGCATTTCCATTGGGACGAACCAAAACTCAAACCGATCAAAGACAAAACAAAATTGGAAATTGTGATCAATCGGTTCTTTGTGTAACTGCCCGTGTACAGCTATTACCCGCGTACGCAAAACGCGGCATTGGAATAAATGAAGCTTATACTACGCAAAACCATTTAAAAAATACTTGAGTATATATTTAGTTGTCAGGCAATTTGTATTGACGAAGACTTCATATGATTTTAGTTCCATTAGTGTTTGAAAACACATTTATGAAGAAGTTTATACCGTCCAACTGATCCACATTATTTGAACAAACATTTTGTAGGTATACGGTGTTGTACCATCTCGTACTGATGAGTCTCCAGTAAGCATGAAGCTCATGTGTACATGAGATTATCTCTTTCGTTCTAAGCTGTCTTTGGTTTGTCCTTCTTGTCTGATTTCCTTTAATTTTTTACTAGGTTCGCAAAACCTAATACACGAAAGCATGTGGGTGTTGCTTAGTTAGAAAAGAGTAGTTCTGAAAAAATTCTACAATTATGTATTAGTGTTGCCCACCTGTTAACAAATTTGTTCAAATATGACCAGATGGGTAGACCAAAGACTGCAGGAACGAAAAGTATAATCTCGTGCATATTTGTTTCGTGCGTAATGGTGACTCATCAGTAGGAGCCGGTATTACGCCCTTTAACCATTATATATTTGGGTGAGGAATTTGGGACAAGAGGAGATTCTGACGTCCTGTGTTCTCACATTCCTCTCCAAAATATATAGTAGGTAAAGGGCGCAGTACGAGCTCCTACTGATGAGTCGCCAATAAACACGAAAAAAATGGGCGCATGAGATTATACGTTAGATACATGTAATGTTTGTTTTATTATTCTTATTATATTTGAACTAATTTATTATTAATTGCACAACAACTAATACACAATTGCATATATACATTAGTTCTCCGCCTCAAACAGTATCTAACTGTCATATATTTATTTGAATGATACCCTGATTACCACGAAATGTAACAAGTGATATCGATCATGGACAGAGTGTATGGATTTGCTGGAGTAACAGACGTTCTGAAGTTGTTGTATTTCTCAGTTTTGGAGAACTTTAGCATACTTGGAAATCCATTGTGCTGGGACCATATACAGACTTGACAGCCATAGCGGTGGTATCAGGTACTGACACAGTAGCCATAGTGTTGGAACCCTTTGCATGATTGGTATATATATATAAATATATATATATATATATATATATATTGTATGTTGGCTTTGAATTCGCATTATCGAAGACTTTATATGATGTTAATTTCATTACTTTAGGTTTGCACATTCGTGCAGGAGATTGTACCGTCAAATTTTCCCACATTATTAACCCAAATATATAGAGGGTATATGGCGCAGTACCATCTCCTATTGATGAGTCGCTAGTAAGCTGTAAAATTAAACTAGAGCCTAACTGACTGGCGTTAAACATTTTAAGAAATAGCTATAATGTTATTGATAATTTTTTATTGTTTTGAATGCATAAATCCGTTTGAAATATATACACATTAATTTATTATCTTTGCCGTCAATACTATTACTACTATTAATAATATTAATATTTCTAACAATTGTTCTTCTGAAACTATCAACAAAATTACTACCACTAATTCTAGTACTAGTAATACTACTTCTACTATTTATACTAATACTACCACTATTACTATATAATAAACAAAAACTAATGCTACTACTGATAATAATAATAATAATAATAATAATAATAATAATAATAATAATAATAATATAAAGAAGAAGAAATCTATATTTTCTAATACAACTACTAATATATGCTCTATTATTATTGCTATTAATACTTCAAATACAATGTCTACATTTTTTGCTTCTTCTGCTACTACCTCTATCACTATAACCAATAATAAAACTAATATTTCGATATCTTCAGCTACATTTTTGCTATTAAAATAATAAATGACAAATTAATGATATAACGAAAAAAACTTAGAGGTGTATATAATTATATAGATTTTCGAATTATCGAATTCTGCTATGTATTTTGCAATTTATTAATTTCGTAGGCCGTATTTGTGAGTTGATATACAAGAAACGCAATGTTAGTATTTAAGTACCACGTTTTCGTATGACAGTTTTCAGATAAACCAAAGTAGCGTTGAATATACAGAGCATTTAATGCCTACTTGAAAATTTATATCCAATTTATGAAATTAAATAGCTTAAAAGAGTTTCAGTCATTTGAGGTATAAAATATTTGACCTTAGAAACTGTTTTCTTGAAGTAAATTTGAGCTCATCTATTCCTATGACATGTTCCGTAACAATTCATTTATTTGAATTAATAAAATACAAATATACATAATAAAAATATTTGGCATTATTATTATTAATAGTAATAATAATGATTTTAGTGGAGATGATTTTTATAATTGTAATGAATTTGAAGTAGACGATGAATATGTTTTTGATGACGATGATAATGATGACGATGATGATGATGGTGATGATGACAATTTTAATAAGAGTATATAAATATGAAAAATAAATGAATATAAAATTGATTGTATATATATATATATATATATATATATATATATATATATACACGTGTTTGATTATTTGGTCAGTAAAAATTAAGCAGTACTTCAGGTAGCAAATTATGTATAGAAATTGAATAGTTCCGAAAAACGACGAATTGGGCCTACTGAATGAAATGCATTTGCTGCCTGGTAGGTTGTTATAGGAATCTAAATGCCATATAATATATAGCATGGGTAAAAAAGTCGATGGAGAATCAGACTCCGAAGGATATGTGCCCCCGTCCGAATCCCGTTCGCGAAACATTCTGAACTGTACTTGAAGAGTAACCAATAGAGACTAAATCAGTCTACTGAATGAATTGCCATTTGTTTAAACTGAAGAATTCATCAAATCAAAATACTGCCAAAATACTTCGAATCAATATATATATATATATATATATATATATATATATATATATATATATATATATATATACGAGTATATAAACATAATCGGCCAGTTTGCGAGGTTCAAGTACGTACCAATCCCATTATATTTTACCAGTCGTCGAACGGGAAAGTACCTCTAGTTGCATGCCCCGAAGCGTATCGAACTCCAATGATCATCATCAGAGTACGACGGCTAACTGACTATAGATGATTAAACCGAATTGCATATGTATGGAAAGAAAAATAAGATATGCAGCTCTCACTTATAGTAGTCTCGCATATATTGTACACGACTAGTAATGTCGCCTGCACACATTCTATGCAGTCACCGACATTATTTGATTGCAGATTTCGCCACAAATAAATATATAGGCAATTCAATCAAATAATATTTGATTGCGTGGGTTTTAGTAACAATTTTTTAAATGAAGTTTCAGAGCTTGAAGTAAACACTAAACCCTTTGTATTTAACCAGTTGTCCAAAGCATAAAAAATTACCGGCAGTCGCACACACTGACCAGTTTCGACCATCCATAACCATCATCAAAGTACGACAGCTTGCGATTGGCCGTATATTTGCTATGCTATTCGACGACTGTTTAAATTCAACAGTATTGGTGTTTACTTCAAGCTAGAAAACTTCATTTAAAAAAATTGTTATCAACATCTGCGCAATCAATTATTGTTTGATTGGATTGTCTGTATATTTATTTATGGCGAAAGCTACAATCAATTGATGTTCGTGACTGCATACAAATTTTTGCACGCAACATTTCCAGTCAAGTACATTTTATGCGAGACTTCTAGAGGTGACAGTAGAATATCTAATTTTGCTTTCCATATATACTCAATGTTTTTGATCCTCGCTAGTCAGTTTGCCGTCATAAACTGATGATAATCATGGAAGGTAGAAACGCGTCAGTGCCTGCGACTGGCGGTAGTTTGGCTATGTTGTTCGACGACTGGTTAAATAAAATGGGATTGGTGTTTACTTCAAGCTCGCAAACTTGATTTAAATCATTGTTATCACCACACGTGCAATCAATTATTTTTTTAAAAACAAATGTTGTTACTTGACTGAAATTTGTAAGCGAGCTGCGACGAGTCGGGCGCATTGAGTGAATTAAAGAAACTGAAGTAAAAGTGCCTTCGATCGAGCCCCGTTAAGTGCAATCCTGGAATGTACTCTATAAGCGTCTTATAAGTAAGAGGTCGGTCTACCAAGTCACATGGAGTATATTCTATAATAGCAAATCGCTGGTTCTCATTTAGAATTCCGGTCGAGAACAATGTCATTTGATTTCTAATTTAATAAGAGACCAGGTGGAAACCACCTTAGTATATAACTTATATTGTGTGTCGTATGAAGCTTGGGTAGCACAGTGGATATGTGAAGAATCCGCCGAATATGAAAAAAATGCATCTAGTAGATAAATCGCAATTGCTTATCTATGCAATGTTCCTATTTACTGACAAAATATTTATTTTCATTAAATCCTGCCATAAAATATTATTTCAATATCATTTCTCAAAGAGATTTAGCGTCTGCTGCAAAACGAAATACCGCGGGTAATATTTGAATCTTAGTCAAAAGCAATTCTAAATAGGCTCACCTGAAGGAAAGACTGGCAAAAAATTATGTCGCATACAACTGACAATTGCATGAGAATTGCGGAATGGTTGGCGCAGTTGATGAATCCAAGACTCCGAATCAATTTATTCCCAATATGAGCCACAGACGCGGCAATTTTTTGCAAATTCGTGACGCGTGTCCAATCAGGATGTAACCTGCCTATGCATTTTCTGCCTTGTGCAATAGTATTATTTTTCTGCAACGTATATATTTTTGAAGTCTTGTCTTGCAACATTATATATATATATATATATATATATATATATATATATATATATATATATATACCTAATATATGTTGTAGACTTTATATTAACTTCGCGTAATAGAATGAGTACAAGGCATCTGCTACAACATTGTTTCATTCAAATTTAACAACTACTCAGTATAAATTATGAAGGCTAACAAAAATCGAAAAAGACCTCTTTGATCAGAGTCATAAAAATCCTCCCTAATTGTATTTTTCGTCGAAAGGTAATTTTTTGCTCTAGAAATAAAATTCAAGAATTCGATTTCAGCCCGCAGCATTCATGGACAATACTATTGAGTTATGCAGCATGAACGAAGGCTTGGTTAACAAGATAGCTTGAATTTTCAATTTAATTTCAAGTTTCAGTTACAAAAATGTATTTTGCTTTATTTTGTTTGTTTATTTACATTACGTTCAGAGAAAGATGAAATATTCGACTTTTGGTTTATGACAGCGCTAAAATGTGCCTTGGAAATAACAACTGAAATCATCTTCTTATATGCCTATGCGCTGTTAGATACGATTTTATCTAAATTCAAAGCTGAAATTAATTTCCATCCGAAGAAATACATGACTGATTTGCATCAGCCTGTTAATTGTCAAAGCAAAAGTTATAGATGTGTACTTTAATAGTTCTAAAGCATTGTATTTCCGAGAATATTTCTACGAGAACGAAATTAAGCACATGAAGTGTTGTGCAGCCAAATTGAAACAATGTGGTTGGTGCTTAGCTAGAGCTCACAAACTTGATTTAAATAACTTCTACAGCAACCACACCATCAGTTGCATCTCACGAAACAAATGAAGCAAGTGTTTTATTTCCTCTAGTCATAATATTTATATACCTCAGACTGACCTTTCATTAGATATTCGCGTGTCACATATTTGTGTGTGTACATTTTCATAACCGTTGTTTTCATCTAACTAATTTCGACCAGAGTGGCTGAATAATAATTTATCAAATGCATGCAATAACTATTCGTTTTTAACACACTCAATGTAAAATGACGTAACTGAGATGGGGGAGACCCATAATTCAGAAACACTCGTCATAAAAACATGCCATGAGTGATTAAACCAGAAGTCCGAAAGACTAATGCACATGTTAAATTACAATTCAAACCACTAGGTTGTACTCAAGATAGAGAAGTTAATAACAGTTATTGGCGCACGCCACGCATGTCCATGTGTATGTGTATGCATAACTAAAAAACTTGGTTAAATTATTTTATTTTGATACACATGTACGTACATCTAAATGAAACTGCAGTCAATAGACATTAATTTACCCTTTGCACGCGTCAGACATATTATTACTTATAACTATTGTATTATTACAATATTTCCAATGGGTAGGGTGGGGGTGTAAAACAGAAAATTAAGGTTGAAATCACTATTTGTTTTAAAATCAAATGAATAGTTAGAGATGAAATTTTGAAGACTATATTCATAATAATTGTTTATTCATTTGTTGAATAAAAGCCCACTAATTAGTCAATCTTAATCTGATGTTCTTAATCTTTTACTGGAGCTAGCTTCAGTTACCAATTCATGCAATCGCCTTTTTCTTCCACTAGCTAGTGCAGTATTCCAAATCGGACCTAAAGATTTTTCAACAGCTGTTTCATTCATAATATTATCTCTAGATTTAATTTCTATAGATTCCCTAATCAATCTCGTCATCCTATTACGACTACATATTGCTATGCGTTTGCATTCCTCCCAGTCGATAGTATGCCCAGTCTCCACTACATGACGAGCAAGATCAGATTTAGCAATATGTCCATATTTACACGCAGTTTTATGTTCACCTCTTCTTACTTTGATTGGACGCATGGTTTCACCAACATACTTGAGACTGCAATCATTGCATGGGATCTCATACACTCCTGAAGTGTCTAAGGGTTCAATCTTTTCTTTTTGGTTAGGGAGTATAGTGCCTAGTGTAAGGGGCTGTTTTAAAACGGTCCTTATATTGTATTTTAAAGCTATTGATTTCACTTTCCTACTTAATATAGAGTCCGGTAATACCATGACCTTCCGCTCTTCCTTATCCTTATCCGCTTTTGTGTATCTCAAACTAGGATTAAATTTCTTCACCATGTCCCTCATTGTTGTATCTATTAAATGAGGAGGTAGCAATAGTCTTAAATATATCGCGTAGTCTGTCTAATTCTAACTTCCTATGCTTTATATCTGTTAACTTGAGACTTCTTAATGTTAATGACTTTAAGATCGCTTTCATACGAAACGGGTGATTGGACTTGAAATTAAGAAGGATTCCTGAATAAGTATCCTTCCTATAAATATCTCTTCCCAATTTCAGACCATTTCTAATTAATTTGACATCTAATGACGTTAGGACACGTCATGGAGATGATGTGTATTTGTATGTCCTCCACTTATTTTAAATTTCGTAAGGAATTTTATAAACAAACTAGAGGCGTTCCAATGGGACAACCTTTATCGGTCCCAATAGCCAATATCTTTATGCATTATTTGGAAAATAATCTGTTGGATAAGACTCCATTGAAACCAAAACTGTACCTACGTTTCTTGGATGATATATTACTGATCTGGAACCATGGTGACAATAAATTGGTAAATTTCTTAAATTTAGCTAATCGAATGAGCGAACTACAATTTACCTTAGAAAGGGAATCGTCGGGTGAATTACCATTTTTAGATGTCAAATTAATTAGAAATGGTCTGAAATTGGGAACAGATATTTATAGGAAGGATACTTATTCAGGAATCCTTCTTAATTTCAAGTCCAATCACCCGTTTCGTATGAAAGTCGGGATCTTAAAGTCATTAACATTAATAAGTCTCAAGTTAACAGATATAAAGCATAGGAAGTTAGAATTAGACAGACTACGCGATATATTTAAGACTAATGGTTACCCTCCTCATTTAATAGATACAACAATGAGGGACATGATGAAGAAATTTAATCCTAGTTTCAGATACACAAAGGCGGATAAGGATAAGGAAGAGCGGAAGGTCATGGTATTACCGGACTCTATATTAAGTAGGAAAGTGAAATCAATAGCTCTAAAATACAATATAAGGACCGTTTTAAAACAGCCCCTTACACTAGGCACTATACTCCCTAACCAAAATGAAAAGATTGAACCATTAGACACTTCAGGAGTGTTTGAGATCCCATGCAATGATTGCAGTCTCAAGTATGTTGGTGAAACCATGCGTCCAATCAAAGTAAGAAGAGGTGAACATAAAACTCCGTGTAAATATGGACATATTGCTAAATCTGATCTTACTCGTCATGTAGTGGAGACTGGGCATACTATCGACTGGGAGGAATGCAAACGCATAGCAATATGTAGTCGTAATAGGATGACCAGATTGATTAGAGAATCTATAGAAATTAAATCTAGAATATGTATAGATAAACAATGATGAAAAGTCTTTAGGATTCATTTGGGGCTAGCTGAGTGAAGAAAAAAGGCAGTGCATGATTTTGTAACTGAAGCCCAAGCTCCAGTAAAAAGATTAGAACATCAGATAAGATTATTGACTAATTATTGGGCTTTTATTCAAGAAATGAATAAACAATTATGAATATAGTCTTCAAATTTCATCTCTAACTATTCATTTGATTTTAAAACAAATAGTGATTTCAACCTTAATTTTCTGTTTACACCCCCACCCTATGCATTGGAAATATTCTAATGATATAATATTTATAAATAATAATTTGTCTGACGCGTGCAAAGGGTAAATTAATGTCTATTGACTGCAGTTTTATTTAAATGTACGTACATGTGTATCAAAATAAAATAATTTAACCAAGTTTTTAGTTATGCATACACATACACATGGACATGCGTGGCGTGCGCCAATAACTGTTATTAACTTCTCTATCTTGAGTACAACCCAGTGGTTTGAATTGTAATTTAACATGTGCATTAGTCCTTCGGACTTCTTGTTTTATCACTCATGGCATGTTTTTATGACGAGTGTTTCTGAATTATGGGTCTCCCCATCTCAGTTACGTCATTTACATTGAGTGTGAAAAAAACGAATAGTTATTGCATGAAAATGATAAATTATTATTCAGCCACTCTGGTCTAAATTAGTTAGATGAAAACAACGGTTATAAAAATGCACACACACATACATGTGACACGCGAATATCTAATGAAAGGTCAGTCTGTGGTATATATAAATATTATGACTAGAGGAAATAACACATTTGCTTCATTTGTTTCGTGAGATGCAACTGATGAAGGCCTACGGTAAGATGGGCCGAAATATCTTGCTAAAAGATAATTACTGGAACAATGAAAGCTGCGTTAGTCAAAACGCAGATCAGGTAATTTCAATTAATCCAGATGCGAAACACGGAAACTCCTTCAACCACACCATCAATTTTTTGTTAAAATTTATCACATTATGTAATGTTATGCCGTCTGCCAACGGTTTCCTTCTATCAAATAATATCAGATTTATGACCTTCGTATTTCACCGCTCATAATTGAGACAGATTTTGTGTTATGTGTTGCAGCTTGTGAGATATTGCCGCTTACATATAAGTGCTAATCACAATAAACAAAATGTCAATAATTTAGAGTCTATTTAAAGCAAACAAGATTTATGATTCGTTCTTTAAATGAGGTTTGCAAGCTTCATAAAACACCAATCCTATTGTATAAACCTGCAGCATAATTTAAAAAAAAACATCTATTAGTCACATATAAAGACGCGGTCGGCCTTTGATTATCATCAACAGAGCACGACGGCAAACCAACGATCGAGGATTAAACAGTAATGCATATATAATGAAATCGATAATATCTATGTGGCTGTCATCTCTGGCAATCTTGCATACATTGTACTTGACTGGAAGTGTCAGCTTCATAATATGTAGCCTGTCAGGAACAAGCTGCAAAAGGATAAAGTTCATGACTGCGTAGAAATTGTACTGTCTATATATCCGGTCAAGTACAATGTATGCCAGACTACTAGAAGTGAGAACCGAATATTTTACTTATCTTTTCACAAATATACATTGCGGTTTTTATCCTCGTTGGTCAGTTTGCCGTCGTACTCTGATGAGGATAATGGAAGGTCGAAACACGTTAGTACCTGTAACTGAAGGTAGTTTAGCTATTTAAGGTCAATGGATAAAAGAAATGAAATCGGTTAAGATATTGTGTCGGCAAATATGTTTCAGCAAATTTGCATCACATTCCGCGCATACAAAGATTGCTAAATTTTACTTTTGTCAGTTTGGACAACATAGTTCAGGGACAAATACTTTCTTTGCTTTAAGAAGATAACAAATTATGGAAAATTTACAAAAAGTGTAATATGCATATCTTATTATATCGAAAAAAAGTATTTCTTAGATAAAATTATTCATCATATACCCAGAATATGTTATCAGCGAAAAAAAAAGTTTTTTAGAGAAATATTGCGCAAAAAAATTAGAGCTAAAATTCATTGAGCGGCTAGCAAACTATTTTTGATTAGGTGAGCACATTGAATAAAACGATTAATTGAAAATGAGCAAGACAATTTCGTTTATATTTGCAGCTTACTTGGAATTCAAAAAAAAACCTTTAAGTTAGTAACTTTTGCTCTTAGGAATTGATTGTTTAAGAAAAGATAAATCAGTGACAATCACAAACTGCGCGCAAAAGCGTTTTATTTGGAAATAAGACACTTGCCATTCGTTTTTTAAAGTTTTGCAAGCAAAATTCATTGTCTTATCTGTTAAGTGGTTTCCAACGATTTTAGAGGTCGTTAATAAATTTCTCATTTATAATTACTTCTATTTAATTTGATGAATTAGCTTTAACTTCGACTCTAATTACTCCAATACTTGCGAACAAAGAAGTATCGTCAAATTTTAATTGAAAAGACGATTGCCATAATATTGAAGGAGATCATAATTTGGCTAATAACATATTAAGAACTTCAAGTGTCCCGAACAAAAGCCATTGACGATTCCGATAACAAGCATCGTTGTCCACTTATTAGAAATTAAATCTTTCGCTGAAATAATCTTGAAGCCCAAATTGTGTGTACAGCTCCTGGATGATATTTTCATTTGCGGGAACCATGTTTAGGCTGACTAAGTTCATTGCGTAAATATATCTAATCAGATGAATGACATTCAATGTAAGATTTAAATGAATCTAATAGGTTAGTCATATTTTCAGGACGCTAGATTAGTTTAAATTTGTCCGAAATTAGAAAGAAAGAGATTAGAATGTTACATACTCGGTTGTCCATCTTAATTTCTAGCCAACTAATCTGAACAGCCTGGAAATCAGTAACTTTATATTAATTTCAATAATGAGCTATATATTAAAAGAAATAAAACATAGGGGGTTAAGATTGAGCAGACTTCATGAGATAATCCGTTCCAACGGGACATCCTCATAAATTAATTTGAACAAAGATGATAGGTGTCTTAACGAAATATAATCCGAAATCGAAGTCCATATATCCTATAGATGGATGATTGTAGGCCATGTTAATGCCAAATTTCTTAAAGTAAGCATGAAAATTAAATCAATATCTTCAAAATGCAACACAAAAACGTTTTAGCGCAGTCAAAACTACTAGGCAATAAACTTTGTAACCAAAATAATAATTTTGTATCTTTAGACAAATCAGAAAAAATATAACCTCATGTATGGTAGAGAAGTATGATGTTGGTACTACAGAACTGCATGCAAATATGGACAGTTTAATAAAACTGACATTGCACATTATTTAGTGACGTCAGTACATACAATTAACTGATGTGTCTTTCCTTATTGTATGTAACATGTATTAACAAACATTGAATAAAATTACAGTTAAATACTGTTTGTTGCGGAGAAATTATACATATGCAAGTATGTATTAGGTGTTGCAAAACCTGTAACAAATTAGTTCCGTTTTGACCAGAAGGATAAACCAAAGGCAGCATGAACGGAAAGTATCAGCTCGTGCACATTCGTTTCGTGCTTACTGGCGAATCACCAGTAGGAGCCGGTATTACGCCCTTTAACCATTGTATATTTGGGTGAGGAATTTGAGATAACAGGACGGTACAATTCTCAATTTCGGTGAAAATTGGCTGCTCGGCTTATATTGATTCTTTGGTTTTTCCTTAGCATGACAATATCTTAAACAATCCTTGACATCGCGGGTGGTGACAATCATTACTTAAATCAAGCTTGCGAACTTGATATAAACACCAATCCCATTGTTTTGCTATATTATGCGACTGGTTAAACAGAGGGGGATTGGTATTTATATGAAGCTCCAAAATTTGATTTTAATTCTGAAAAGTTAATGTCAGAAATTTGTTTATGTTAACTTTATATCTGGTTTAAGCCTGTTATTGATGCAATTGCTCAAAGATAATTTAGCATGACATAATTATACTATAGGATAATGTAATTTCTATTACATTACTACCACCTTAACACTGTGCCCCACCATTAATTTTGTCGATTAGAACTCACAAAGAGTAATTCATTCGGAAGAAGCATAACATTTATATTGTACATGAATTGGCCGCACAACCAAACCAATCATTTAGTTTGACTCGTGAAAAGGGAAATTGTCATTAAGTCGATTTATTTTCACGAAGTTGAATATTCTCCTGTATGAAATTATATTAATCTGAATTTTGAACATTGATTACAAACACACGACACATGCCTATCTAGTGAAACGTAACTAATAGCTATGAGTTGAGCCTATTATATGTACAACTGTAAATGGAAAAATGAAATTATTCTCACTAGCTGTTATGAGCGATCGAAACTTTGAAATATTTTGATAGAAAACGTGGAAGAGTTTAACAGACTTGTTCAGTCAAATAAGGACCAAATAATTGTGCAACTTACTATCACACAGATCATTATTTTTAAAAAAAATACTTGATAACCGTTATTTTATGTTCTTCTAAGAAATCCGCATTGTTGTCTTAGATAAATGATTTCAGATCGATTAAAAATTAAATCACAATCTCACACGATCAAATAACTTCAAAATTAATTAATCATGAACGTGTAATAACTATTATACATTAAATTTAGAATGTGATACGCACGATATTTTAGAAAAAAGAGTGTTATTTTTTGTAAATTTGTGCAATACATATTGTCTCAAAAGTATTTCGTTTTGGAACGCGTATATATTATTATTATCTCTATAAAAAAAACTCTATTTCTTTTAGACAGTTACATCGACAAGCAACCTTTGCATTTGACACTGACCAGCTGGAGACTAGATATGAAAACGAAAGCAAACATAAACCTCCTCAGATAAAGAGGGGTCGTATAGGGACTTCGGATACGACACCCAGCACAGGCTCACCAAGTCTGCGAAAAAAGTTTCTTGTTACCCGGGAGTCAACTGACAGCCGCTTGAGAGAAATTACAGATTCTAGAGACGACAAAATCTGTAACAACACAGTCAATTTTCAAGCAGCGAATAAGTCACCTGATGACAAATTAAACAGAGCTTTGTTTACAAAGAATAGACGACAACTTCAAATGGCTCAAAGAAATAAGACGGGTTGGTTCAACAAAACTCAGACCAGAGGTTAGTGGGTCATGCTAAACGCCAATTGTATTCAGCCTTAATTTAAAAAAAATAAATTAGATACATATCATGATCCAGCCAATTGCTTCTTACTAATGCGCCATTTAATACAAGATAGTAAACATAAATTTGATCTGAAAAGCGTTTACTTAATATATATATATATATATATATATATATATATATATATATATATATGAACATAAACATATGTATATATATGTATATATAAATATACGTGTATATTTAAATATATCCATACATGTCTCAAATGTTTCGGAGATCTTTAGCATACTTGGAAATCCATTGTGCAGGAACATATACAGACTTGACAGCCATAGCAGTGATAAGGTACTGACACTATAGCCATAGTGGAACCCTTGCATGATTAGTATATATATATATATATATATATATATATATATATATATATATATATAAGTATGCATGCTTAGAATTAAAACAATAAAACTGAGAAAAATGAGAAAATAGAGCAAGTCACTGACACAAAATCAAGAAAATTTTAGTTTTAATTTTTAGTCTACATTTCCTTTTCTTCGAATCTGGTAAGATGCGAAGGAATGGGTTGTAATAGTTAGAAAATTGTTAGCAGATAACAATTGGCTCAATCTTGAGGGAAAATGTGCGGATAATTGACGAATCCTGTAGTGTCCTCTTAGGCTAATCTGGAAGTGCTCTGGCATGTGTGCCGTGGCTGGTTATGCTCGATTAATATTTTGTATTTACATGTTCAACAAAATAAATATTCTAAATTAGGTGGGTTGAATGATTTCCACCAATCTAAGCTTAACAATGTTGGCGTCGCACTTACAATACAAATATCAAATTTTCGCTGTCGAATTGAAACGTGATATTCTAGGCAATATCTAGATTGCAACGTTGCTATAACTGCGCTTCTGTGGACCGATATGGGCTAAGGACAGGGCGTTTGTTTTACCTCAGACGCCTATAAAATATATTGCCGAGGTGTCTTCTTAGTTTTTGCTTGATGTTAGTGATCTGGGCAGCTTTAGGTCTAAAGGGATGTCAAATAGACTACAACTAAATGTTTGATAAACCAAGAAGCAGTAATTGGTATATAACAAAAAAATTATGTAGTTTGGGGCAGGTTCGCTCAGAATTTATAGCAATAGGTTACGAAGCAGGCGTGCCCAAGTTCTAGCCATGTCCGCGGCAAATTCTGGACAGTACGTGATGAGTTCCAAATAGGGACGAAACCGGTCTACTGGATGAATTGGCTTATCTCCACAGTACGATGCTTATTTTTTTTACTGACAAATTTATGCACATAATGGGTCAAGTCTTCGTACTAAGATTGCAACTTTGACTAAAAATTGTGATTGTTATCACCACCCACGCAATGAATGTTCATTTCATCGTGGAAGCTTTTTAGACAGATTTAGGTACGCAAAGACATTGATTGTTTTTTGCATACAAGAGAACGAAATTTGAAGATGTATTATAGTATTTCATCGACCTGGTTTCCTTTAATGGACAAGAAATCTAATGCCGCCTTAAGTCTCGTATTAATTTTTACAATTATACAATTAGATTATATTTCAGTCGGTGATTTGATGTTAAGTGCACTTAATGAAACACACTGTTATTCCCAAATATCGGAGGGAAACATGTTCCTCCGAAATGAAAGCTAACTCGGAATACCGTTGTGAAATGAATTTATCATTAAATTCATCTTCAGAATTCTTACAAGGAGGTAATGCCACCTTTTATCGTGGAAACCGAATTAAACAGGGTTAGAAATGGAACTATATACTCGAATACGAGTAAAAATTGCGATTTGTGCCGTGACCATGCATGACTTGACAGTATCAAATGTTCAAACTTCTGATCAGTGTTATGAACAACTTTATTCTTCCGGAATGAGGACAACTGATCCTCACCAGCTGGCATACTACTTTAGGCTATGACTAAAAATCGATCTTTCATATGTATAGCAATTGAACTACTGCCAGTGTGCGACTTGGAGAAAATTATGTTGAATAGCATCAATTGGAGGTCGCTGAATAGTGGAGGCCATTTCGGCTGTTAAACTATGGATAAGGCCTCCCAATGCCTAAAATAGATTTGAGTTCAATGATAAGCCACTGATTTACGACCATGAGTGTCGGTGCACGAGTTTGATTTTAGAAAATTTCTGAGTTATTTTTCCGGAATGCGGAAGTGAAATTGATGAGACATGTAACTGACATAGCGCTTTCATAATTATGTTTTGTTTGCCTTTAGCGTAAAGATGTAACATTTAAATTTTCCTGGCCCAATAAAGCTGACGCATTAATCTATCGTATTATCAGCAAGTATTGAGGGGGCGCTTATAATGTTTATAAAGTAGCGTCATAGTTGACGAAAATTGTCCAAAAAAATTGAAACACAGTTTTCATATGTTTAATTGTTCAAGATTGAAATATAATCGGTCTTCTAACTGACTTGTTTCGCGGCTCCAATATAGTGATTATCACATGCTTGTATGCGCCATTGAGGAACAAAAAATGACATTTCAATGCCTGTTTTGTTCGCACTTGTTTCGGCTTGGTGGAATAATTTCGCAGCATATATCAATCGATAAATTCTGAAGCTTATGCTTAATATGTTCCCGTACTTTACGCGTCCAAATTAGAGATATACTTCCTTCGATAGGCTAAGAAAGAAAATTAAAATGAATTTTTCATAAAATGCCAAGGCCTTAGATGGCGGAATTTTAAAAAATTTAGAGACAAAGGCAGAATACATTGTAGTGCCACATGGCGTCGTAAAAGAGCACCTGTAGCGACTTTAGTCTTGTTAGAATAAATTTCTAGTTCAAGTTTTGCGAAACGGATAATAAGCATGCTGTGTAATTTGCACGTGTTGCTAATTTCTTACAATTTATCGTTACGTCTTTGGCTCACGTCAATAGTGGTGTGAAATGTCAATCACATGTTATATTAAATGTCTGACATGGAGTTTCCTATATTCAGGTTTGACAAATAAAAATTTGGTCTATAATTGGGCAGTAACAGTAGGCCTAAATTTTATTCTGCACCCCAACGAGAATAAAATTGTGTTAAACATGGTGTTGTTAATTTAAAATAAGGCTGGAGTAGCTACTATGGTACCTAGGAATAGGCCAATAAATGGTTGCTTCCATATTTATCTTAAATGACAATTTAGCAACAAAGTCAGGTATAACAGCTGATACAGTTTCGTCGAGATCTTAGTTAAACTCCATTTAGATCCTGGAATCTAAAAGAAATATAAATTTGATTGGATTTTTGGGTTGGTAAGATACATAAATGGTTCACTTTTGTATAATTTTAGGCAAAATTCAGTATCGGTGTATTCATTAAACACGTTACTCGACAGGCGATAATCTGACAAAACTATGCCAATGTGGCATTTTTTGATAAGGAAACATTTATTTTGATGAAGAGCCCATTCCAATGCACAGACGACCCGTGGTTCAATTATCTACTCTGAGCGATTCCAGAGTTAGTAAATCGGCCTGACCTTATTGTAATTTTTAGGAAAATAGTGTTCACTATAGACCTTTTACGAACAGGTTTGATGCTTTTGACAAATAGATAAAATGCAGTGGTGGATATAAGAAAGATTTCTTGATGCATTTCTGGAACATAATTTTCCGACGGAAGTTCTATTTTTGTTGACATGTTGTAATCCAATGAAGAATCCTTATTAATTATTCTTTAATTTTGCAACGATTCGTTATAACGAGGCAATCCCATCACCAGCGAATAATTGGAAAACTGATGGACTCGTAATTAAATGCAGTGCAAAAAATTGGAATTGTCAGCCATACCATTCCGAAAACGCGTAAAGGGAAATTGTTGAAGGCACCTCTCCTCTGAAAAACTTACGGAATATTGCTACATTCGTTCCGAAAAGACCTTGGATAATAAATCAGAAATTTTGGTCTCATATTAATGCTTGCTAAGTTCTATTTATATTTAGCTTTAATTTAATGCATATATTAGGGCTGGAATATTAATGAGTTAAAACCATATAACGAACCATCCGACCTCTATCCACTTTATGCGGTTTCGAATCTTTATGAAGGTTTTTCATTGTGACAAATTATTGGCTGGAACTCAAGCGGATCATTGTTTGTCAAAATCTGGAAAATAGCCAAAATTTTAATCTACACACAAAAAGAAACTTCTGTGATCTTCATCCAAAAGGGGAACGTCAATATCCGAAAAACTAAATAAGTTTAATTATTGCTTTTTGAGAAATTTAGATAGAACAGCCAACGAGACTTTAGATTCAATAAAATATAAAATATAGAGTACAACCTTCGTTAAAAATTTCAGGTTATCAAAGCAAAGCAAGTATCTTAATGTTTTACAACTGCTCAAATTGGATTCAATTAAATTAGTGCATAGCATTTCTTGATTGTTTACTAAAATTGCAGGAAAATGCGGCGAGAAATACATCAAATAAAGTGCAAATATCTTTAAACTAATTATATTTTTATGTAACTTTTGCAATAGATTATCGAAGATTATTTTTGCCAATCGAAACAACACCACTGCCAAACAAATTATATGTTTCTGTAATGCTAATTATAGACATTTGAAAATTTTTCACCCCTGAACCAAATAACTTCAATATTATAAAATAGATTGAACCAACAAAAAGGACAGTGTGTCACACATGACATGCCCAAAATTTGATGGTAAATGTAATGAAAAAGGCAAGGGAGATTACAAAAATTAATTGTAGCATAAGAAAAATTATTTAATAAACATACGCATGCTTTTCGTTTTTTTCCGAGCTGTGTGCAAAAACATACTAATACCCTCTGACATGGTCATCAATGGCGAGAAATTACTCAATAACTCACGTAGCAATGGTATGAGAAGGCCCTGAAAATGATGTTTTATCATTGTGGTAGGCACAAGGTCGTGAGTTTTTATAAACCGGAGTGTAGCTGTCCGCCGGATTTCATTGTTACAAATTTCAGACAGAGCTTGTCACGTTCGTCTGCGTCTTGTCTAAAATATGCTCCGTCGATTGATAATCATGCGCTAGTGTTCGTCATAAGATAATGATCATTAAAGAGTCTCAATTGAATAGATTGGATTTGTTCCACAACTCGGTGCTGTTACACAAGTTTTTGATATTTGGGTCTCCATTAGTATGTGCAGTTATAAAAACGTGACTTGATTTAGAGCAAGACATAAACAAGTCATAGGTTAGAAATAACTAATGATTCCGTAAAACCAGTAATAATGGACATGCTCAGTTACAGCCGATGTAAGAAAAGTGTCTGATAAACAATTTGAAGGCTGTTTTTTGCGCAGTGCGTGCTTCATAAGCTGACTCACTGCGAGTTGCCTTCGCGGGTTGTTGCTTTGCCCTATCACTTTCGCAAAGATCCAATTGATTCCTATTTACAAGTACACATCGATTTGATCCTCGATTTGGCTGGTTGCGTAATCGTCCCTTCCTTCCAAAGGCGTTAATATCGTTCATACTAACCACTGGAAATGAGGTACGATTTAATCCTCGTTGACCAGCAACGTTTTGGCGCCTCCTTTCCGACTCCATTATCAGTCCACTATACACATCACAATACTCACAGTAGCGGATTTAAGCAAATGTGTTCTTTGCGCAGTGCAAGCTTTTTGTGCTGACTCACCGCGAGTTGCGTTTGTGGATTATTGCTTTGCACTACGACATTTGCTTAAATCAGCTATTGTGAGTATTGTACTGTGTATAGTGGCCCGATGATGGAGCCAGAAATGAGGCTCCGAGACGTCACCAGTCAACGAAGATTAGATCGTACCTCATTTCCATTGGTTAGTATGAGCGATGTTGAAGCCTTCGGAAGGAAGGGACGAATCCGCACCCATCCAATTCGAAGATCAAATCGATGCATACATATAGAAATAGGAATCAATCGGATTTTTCGCGAAATTGATAGGGCAAAGCAACAACTTGCAAACGCTACTCGTGATAAACAATTAGTTGGGATTACATATCCACACGAGTGCACATGTCATGTGTAACAGCCAACACCTAAGAGTTTCATCAAAGTGTTAGCTATGTTCACTTTCAACCTTAAGTTCCAAATGGCCTTTATTGAGCTGACATTATAGCACAAAAGGAATGACATTGAATTGAAGTTTAAGGGTCGAATTTCAATCAATTATATGTTGTCGATGTAAACTAAACATTGCATTGCAAATACCTATGGGATTTACTTAGCGTATAATGTAGCAATAGAATGTCACGTATTCATTTCATTACCACGTGATGCTAATTTGCCTACTGAAACAATTAAATAATAGTATATCTCAGAAACTGGCATAGCTATTAAAATATTGTATAAAGCAATATTTTCCATGGAGTCGTGCGGTTACTTTCTGGAAGACTTTATATAAAGTTAGACCCAATACTGCATATTTGCACGTTTATATAGGAGATTGTACCGTCCGATTTTGCCACATGCCTCACTCAAATATATAGTGGGTTTAAGGCGTAATACCGGCTCCTACTGATGAGTCGCCAGTAAGCACGAATCAAATGTGCATGAGATTATATTTTCTGTTCATGCTGCCTTTGGTTTAACCTTCTTGTCACAACTGAACTAATTTGTTACTAGATGCGCAACACCTTCGACACAATTGCATATATATTGGTTCTGCGCCACTCACAGTATCTAAGTGTTAAAGTCGGTAGGACATTTTTTGCACCTGCAATTATATTAATGAAGATTTTGGCCTGTTAAATCAGATATCATGTCAGAAATATATTTAATTTTAATCAAGATTGCGATTCTGACCCATTATCTAGAAACATTTGTTATTATAAACTAAGTACTGTAAAGTGTGGATAAGGCAATTCGTCCAGTAGACCGGTTTCGGTCTTATTGAGAATTCATCACGTACTGTCTAGAATTTACCGCGGACAAGGCTCGAACCTGGGCACGTCTGCTTCGGATTCTGGTGCTCTAGCCACTGAGCCACCCTGCCGTTTCAATACATTTTCTGATGTCTTCAAATATTGCACTCTCACTTGTTACTCCTGGATGGTGTTCTGGCATCTAAAGGTTCTGCACTATGGATGATTTAACTTCTTGTGCGATGTTATTCCAAATATTTACGTATAATAGAAAACAAACATTAGACCATTATTGCATGCAAGCAAGTGGAATAGGCGAAAGTCCACACCAAATTATGCCCGACATCTGTATATAAATTTCTGTTTTTAATGAGTCTTCAAATAGCATATCCATGAACCCAATTCAATTGAACACAAGTGACAGTTTTTGTCGGTTGTCATGCATTTTATAGGCCATACGCAAACCGTACATAAATAAAGCCACACAAATATACTTACGTGTAATCCATATTCTCTACATTTCATGTGTTTAAACTGCAGTTCTCCTTGATCCTGGCAATGTTCGAAAGGGCGAGAGGCATGCACAAGATGGTCGCCAAATTCTACATGCAATAAGCTGCACAATATCTTGTGCCAAAATACCGGCTGCTTCGTCTGAATGTTTGAATGAAACATAAACTTTATTCAAAATTTCATTTAAAATCAATGGCATTTGGTTTGTTTGATCGTGTTCACAAAAAACTTGACAATTTAGTCGTTTCAATGTACAATATTTAATAAATGGGCCTATAAACTGGATGTGTCAACCCGATCTGTACCAAATATTTGTAGTGAAAACTCAAATTCTTCTTAGAATCATCTATGTTCAAAATTTAAATGATGTAGATGCCTTACGAATTGTTTTAATTTAAATTTTGTCATAATTAAAATTTAAAAAAAAAATTAATTTAATACATACATGCAATAGTACTCTGGCATCTAACATTAGCTTTAGATAATGACGCCGAGACAAAAAGTGTAATGGAGTCAACATTTTATAAATGACAACATACTTAATTAATCATTATCCTGTTAGATAAAAAAAGCATTGAAATTTCAATGTTTATTTATAGTTTGCGAGTTAAATTTTAAAAACTGCTATCATTTTAGCCATGATAAAACTTTCTAGTCTTTTAAAATGGAGACATTCTAGAGGAAAGCTTACTATTTTTCGAATAATCTACGATTAAAAGTATTCTTATGATTAAAATATTGCAAGAAAATTGTTATTGCTT